>SKCR01023014.1:0-201309 GCA_019454045.1 Zanthoxylum bungeanum | reverse complement strand
AGAGGATACAAATTATAGTAAGAAACACAACTCTGCTGTTTGCTAGTGTCATATTTGATGATCAAAGTTGGTGTAAAGGGGAAGTGCGATATGTACACTTTACAGATAAACTCAAGGAAGGAACAGGAAAATACTTATGGACAGAACCACTCATCTTGTTTAAATGAGAAGCCAACCAAAACTAAAGTGAAGATTGCTATTTTATGGTCTAGAAGGTTCTGATTGGTCAAAAGTGCATCTGTTGAATATAAGAAAGCCGGACCAAATATTCATTCACCACAAAGACTGTAAAACTTAAGTAAATATATCCCAGAAAAGGTCAGAGAGTTCTGTGCACCACTACCTGAGGTTGAAGACTCTGCAGGTATTTTTGAAGCCAAAGCAAACAATGTCGTAAAATATACTGCACAAATAACATTATCTGCAGCTAATCCAGCAGCTAAAACTGATGAAGAAACGCCCAAAGCATCAGAAATAGCAACATAATTGACAGCTACACAAAACCAAAGACGAGAATCGTCAGTCATGTTAACTATACAGTATTGTATTTAGGTTCCAAATTTGTACATAGCTCCAGAAAGTGAAAAGCAAAAAACCTCCACCAATGTGTCTTCCCATGAGCGCAGCTGCAATTTTCCAACTATCTTGACCAAGTGATCGCATTGGCACTATCAGATACGCCAATACTGTTCCAACCGTTGTTGCAACTGTCAAGAAACAAAACAAAATAATGTCAAAAACACCAGTCTAATCTAACTAGAAACATCTCAAAACCCAAATCAAAACTCCATGATAAAGCTACCAATATTAGTTCATCTCATGAATCATACCCAAATAACAAAATCACAACTTCATCCAAGTCATTTCCATAGTAATGTAAAGGCCATCAGTTTACACTTAACCATTTTATTTTTCTTCTCAACAATGGGCGTTGTGACTTTTACTCCACGGCTATTGTCCAATAAAATCACAAACTGTCAAGTATAAGTGAGTTAGCCGGATGGCTGTTACGCTATCAAAATTAAGCAGAAGCACAACAATTACAAACATACTCTACCTGATCCCAGCAAGAAAGCCAACAAAAGAGTCCCAGTGGAGTTGATCACACGGCGCAAGTCAGCTCTGAACAGCAACAAAGGAATAGCCAGAGGAAGCAAGAACTCCAAAACAATCGAATAAGCCGGAGATTCACACGAAACAACCCCCAAATTGCTCGCGGCAAGCCCTATCAAAGTGCTCACTAGCGCCCCACTCAATGCACTCCCAATCTGGGTCCTCTCTGACCTTCAAAACAAAAATTTCATAGTAACAGAAAAATCCAACAAAACCCTAATGATATTTTTTTCACTTGAGAGGGAGGAAAAGAGAGAGAGGGGATTTTACCAGATACCGAAAGCGCCGGTGGCGAAGAGGGCAGTCCAGGTGCCCCACTTGTCATGGGGAGAAATGAGGGGGAAATTGGGCAAATGGGATCTAACGGTTACGGATCGGGTCGGGTTGGTGAGTTTGGGAAGTGGAGGATGAGAGAGAAAGGTGTCGGTTTTGGTTCTGTTGTGAGATAAATAAGATGATGATTGATGTTGAGGGATTGCATTGATTCTGATTCTGGGTTTTGTTGAGATGCTTATAAGGTTTTGGCGGGAACGTGAGGGACGTGATCGTTGGGATTCGAATGGCTTTGATGATGTGTGTGTTAGTTGTAGGAATGGGAGCTTTGATGCCATTGATGCTGATGAGTCTCAGGCGAAAGCTCGGATGAAGTGAGATTTGTAAGTGGACCAAAGAGTTTAGTGGAAACTTTACATGAACACCCAAGAACACATCTAAACCCAAAATGATTCCGTTTATGTCCATATTTTTTATTGTGCTGAAAATATTTCTTTTTCCTCAAAATCCCCAAAAGCACGTGAGTCCACTTTTTATCGAACACGTGTCTTCCCAAGAAATCACGTGATGCAGCCCCCGAATCCCCAAATTTAAGTCTAAAATACCATCACGTCTCCTTTAGTAAGAAATGTATTGAAGAAGAAAATGTTGTTTGTTTGCTGAGAAAATCAGAGAAAGAATTTGTAAAGTTGAGACTTTTTTGGTTTTCAGAATTTTGTGTATATCGATGTATTGAGTATTTATACTAATTATAGATTTATAACTAACTATGTAATGATGATTAACTATTGGCTAAGATAAAACAAACTTTGTAACTAATTTTAAAAACTGTGTAACTGCATCTGCTGACATGGACTAATGGTGAGCTGATCTGGTACATGTTGGACTTGTTCTCTATTGTACTCTTCAGCCAACTTACTGTAATGAGCTTCCTTAACATCTCCCCTCAAGCTTAAGGGTTTAGGACAGATGTTAAGCTTGCACCTTAAGTAATTGAATGAGAGGCTTGGACAAAGCATCTGCGACCTGTTCTTTAGAGGGACTGTATCGAATTTCCAATTCCTTGTTTAACACCTTATCCCCTGACGAAGTGCACATCAATGTGCTTAGTCTTGGAATGTCGTACTGGATTCCTAGCTATGGCAGTAACACTCTCATTATCATACCAAAGGATTAATGTGTGTATAGAGAGGAACTAAAACTCTAATAATAGTGACTGTAGCCATGCCATTTCTGCACATTCATTTGTAAGAGACCTGTATTCACTTTCAGTGCTTGATTTGGTCATAACTTGTTGTTTCTTTGATGACCAAGATATCAGATTATTTCCAAGGTAATACAGTAAGCACCTATAGATCACATGTCATCTAAATCACATGCCCAATCTGCATTCATATAGCCTTTAAGCTCAACTTTTCCATGTTTGACCAGTTGCAGACCATAAGTTTTAGTTGCCTGCAAATATCTTAAGACCTTCTTGCAGGCTAACCAGTGCTGTAAAGTATGAGCTACTAGATATTGGCTTAGTTTATGTACAAAGAAGGCTATGTCAGGTCTAGTGAGTGTGACATATTGAAGTCCCCTTACAATGCTTCCATAATTTGATGAATCCTCAAATTGATGGCCAAGATATCCATCAACATTCTGTTTTGTTTCAGACCAGTGCTGAATGGTATGTCACAGCCTTTGCATTCTGTCATTAAGCCTTTTTGAGAAGATCTTTGACATATTTGGTCTATGATAGATGTATTCCCTCTTCTGTGTAACTCACCTCTATGCCAAAGAAGTAAGCTAACAATCCCAAGTCCTTAAGAGCAAAGACAATGTTGAGTTGTGTGATGAAATCTTCCAGAGCAGTGGATTTTGGACCAGTGACAAATATATCATCTATATAAATTAACATTATAATAATTGTATCTTTTGTGTGCTTGATAAATAATGAACTATCTGCTTTCGAATTTTTGAAATTCCATTGCAACAAGCACCATTTTAGCTTATCAAACCATGCTCTGGGAGATTGCTTCAAACCATGTAGAACTTTCTGTAACTTACACACTTAACCAACTTTTATGTTGTCTTCAAAACCTCAAGGTTGTGTCATATAAACATCTTCAGTGAGGTATCCATTTAAGAAAGTATTATTGACATATATTTGCCTAACTTTCCAGCCATTCATCATTGCCAGACTTCGAACAACTCTGACAGTAAAAATTCTAACCATAGGATTGAAGGTTTCATAAAAATCAATTCCAGCTGTCTAATGAAATCCCTTAGCAACCAATCTTGCTTTGTGTTTGGCCAATGACCCATTTGTATTATATTTGGTCCTGAAAACCCACTTGCAACCTGCTAATTTGTGATTAGTAGAAGATGGAACTAATAACTAAGTTATGTTCTTAATCAAGGCATCAAACTCCAATTGCATTACCTTTTTCCAGTGAGAACATTGCATGGCTTCATTTACAAAAGTTTGTTCATTGGAATCATTGGCAACTAAAAAGACTTTAGGTTTGAAGATACCAGATTCAGATATAGTAATCATGGTGTGTGTATTGGTTATAGTGGAAGAGGTATGAGTATTGTGAGAGATGGAATTGTTAGATGGTGATAATGGTATAGATGAGTGGGTTGAATTTAAAGAACCAGTTGGAAGAGTAGAAGTGAGAGGAATGGTGCCGACCTGCTCTTGTTGATCTACACTATTGTGTTGTTCAGGAATTGGAGTTGGGAGAAACTCTGGAGTTGTAGGTTTAGCTATTGTATGATCTAAACTAGCATGAGGAAAAAACATATGATACAGATGTAACAAATCATATGAGTAATTAGGATGAATGAAAGAGTTATTAAGATTGGAGAGAATGAGGATGATTCTGAGTAAGGATAACATGTTTCATTAAAGATAACATGACTTGATATATAAATTTTTCTAGAGGGATGTAAACATGTGTAACCTTTATGATATGGATTATACCCTAAGAAAACACACATGCATGAATGAAAGTTGAATTTATGAATACTGTATTCTCTTAGGAATGGAAAACAAGCACATCTAAAACATCTGAGGAATTTGTAGTCTGGCTTTCATTTGTAAGGACACTCATAAGGACTTTTCATGTGTGCATGGGTGGCCACTTATTTATGAGATAAACAGAAGAGTGAAAGGCCTCCCACCAGAATTACAAAGGTAGTTTGGGTTGAGTAAGAAGAGTTAATCTTAATTCAACTATATGTATATGCTTCCATTATACAAGGCCATTTTGATTATGTGTATATGGACAAGAATGTCTGAACAAGACGACATTTTCACTAAGAAACTTTTCAAAAGATTTGAACTCACTACCCCAGTCAGATTGTAGTACTATAATAGATCTATCAAAGTACTTTTCAACTTGCAATTTGAAGATTTTGAACATGTTTAGGTCTTCGGATTTCAGTTTCAAAGGAAGTATCCATGTATATCTTGTATAATCATCTATAATGATGACGTAATATTTATATCCACTGATTGAAGGAATATGAGCAGGGCCCCATAAGTCACTGTACATGAGTTCAATAGCTTGTAAAGACCATTATTAGCCTTACCTTGCAGCATAGTTTTCCCCTTCATCTTGTCATTCACAAAACACAATCCATGTGAAAACTCAACAATGACATTATTATCTTGGTTAGTTTTGACATTTTGATGAGGTTTTTGGTAATTAAAGGTACAAGTAGTAAATCATTGAGTCCAATGAATGCTGAGAACAAAAGGATTTTAGAATATCTCTTCCAACGTGTGAAATGTTAAGACTAGCTCCATTACCTACTATGAGTTTATTTTTTACCTGAGAAAGGTTCTGCCATGTGCACGTTCTCCATGCTATTAGTCAAATGATGAGTGGCTCCGCTTTCAAGATATGAGTTGCCATCTTGTAAAAATATTATTGATTTCATCCATGTTTGCCCAGAAGGTTGCTTTGTTGTTTCTGTTAGGAGGAGGTTTATATGTACCAGAGGCAATGAATTCTTCAAGATTCCAGCACACATTAGGAGTATGGCCAGTTTTGACAAATTTGACAAATAGGTTTAGAACTTTTATTGTATGCACTTGGACCACTCTTTATATTGCCTCCAAAATTGTTAACAAATTGGTATGGACTAGCATTATGTGGATCTTTTCCTCTGTAGTTGCTTGACATTTGATTCATCATTTGTTGTCTAGTGTTTCTATTCTAGATTCCTCTAAAATTTCCTTGATTTCCTCTAGTAAAAGAACCATAAGAATTATTCATATTCATCACAAAATTACTATTCCAGCCTACAACATGGCTTTTGGGAGCCTAATTGGATTAATTCAACAATTACACAAAGGCTTAATTGTAAAATCATAATTATCTCTACCATTTGAGGATATTATGGTAATTGTAAGTATGTAATAATATGTGGTTTTGGCTTAATTTAATTGGATTAAATCAAAGTGGCAAACATTGAACTAATCCATTTCCTAATCTTTGTCTTGATTTAATTGGATTAAATCAAAGTGGTAGACAATGGAGATTAGTCACACTTAATTATACATATTTGGACAAATTAGATTATGTCCACCTAAAAGTTGATTACAACTTTTATTAATTAAAAATTACCTAAGTTTTGCTATAAATAGCAAGCTTTAGGAAGTTTTTAATTAAGAAAAGTAAAAACTTGACAAAGCTAAATACAAGCAAGAATTAGAGAAATTAGCCAAAGTTAGAGAAGTGTTAAGAGAAGTTTTGTGAGGTCTCTACAACATTTCATCTATGAGAAATCAAGATTGGATCTTAGGGTGAAGCTTGCTAGCATTGGAATCAAGATTGGTTCTTGGAGTCAAGCTTGCTAATCCTTGAAAGTTCTCCAAACATTTCAACAAGGAGAAGTAGATTGGATCTTTGAATCAAACTTGCTAGGTAAGTTTGATCTTCTCCAAAAGCTATATTTTTCATTAATTAAGAGACATATAATGTTGAATTATGTATTAGATACATAATTTTGAAATTAGGCTAATTAATTATGTTAAGATGCTTTGGAAGTATAAACACAATATGGTTGTAATTTGGTCAAAATGTTTATGTTAAACATAGACATAAAATTAGAGTTTGGAACTCTAGATAATAGCTCAGAGCTAAGTCTATCATTCTAGAATCACTTGACCACCTGTGGGTGACATAGAATTGTTCAGCAGCCACTTCATTGTGGGATTCTAAATTGGTTTATGTTTTGGATTCAAAATTTACGCAAGTGCATATTCAGAATAAATCTATGTTTTGTAAAAATATTTGATATTTTGAAAAACTTGATTTTTGTTCTACAACATGTGTTGATGTTGGTTTTGATATTAAAATTAATTTTGAGTGTTTTTAGAATGTTTAAGTAAGGTTCAAATTATTTAGGGTAGAAAACCCTATTGCCTTCAACTCTCTGTTTCCAGAGAACTGAAGGCCTGAAGCTTAAACTTTAGAAAACAAAACAAAAAAAATTTGACTGCACAGTGTGCGCACTGTAGCACGTGTCGCGCGCTACGAGCACTGAATTTTATTTTCGCTCATTCTTGAGCTTCCGGACTCCGATTCATTTTTTTACACTAGTAATGTAATATAATATTTCATTAAATAATTTAAAATTACACCAATGTTTGATATCCACATGTTAGACTCACTTCCGCTGCGCGGGACTCCAATCCGACCCTATGGGTTCCACATCCGCCCCAACATAATGGTATCAATAGCAAGGCTTAACCACACAATACATGTTGAATGTTAGACATGTATTTGAATCTATGTCTCTGTATTTTAATTTAATTATGCATAAGACATATTGGATATGTAAAGCATGTTTTAAATTAAAATTTTGACCTAATTAAATTAGTGACTTGATTGTCATAAATCTCCATTGATTAGGTGATTATTTTATTTTAAGTAATAGTATTAGTAATATTGGAGCATTATTAGAAGGCCCGTCTTGTCAATACGGAGATGAATGAGTTCTTACTACTTATATCCAATATCGTCATTAGTGTGAGGGTATAAATACTCAGGTCGCTCCGGTAAACATTAGATGTAGTGTGATGAGTTAACACAGTCACCCAATATCGTCATTAGTGTGAGTGTGTACATACGAAGTTATTAGTGCACATTGACAAATATACACCTAGAACACATTTTAATCCAATATCGGCATTAGTGTAAGGATAAAAACGGTTCATGACCAAACTAGGAGTCACATGAAGTGATTGACATTGGAGGTCTACCTAATGAGTTTATAAAGGCCAATATCGTCATTAGTGTGAGGCTGAAGTAAATATCATGGGATCCATTTCTCGCTATGAAATTTTAATAGTCAAATTTTTATTTTCCGTTAAGGGATATTACAGAATTACATAAAGTAGTGGGATGACACTAATAGATTTAAAATTACACAATAAATTAATGTTATTATTTTGAAATGAAAATTGTTCAGCTACTATTTAAAATGTTGTCTTGTAGATGGCTGCAACTAATCCATTGATGAGACTTTTGGATACCAATAAACTAAAAGGAGTCGAATGAGAAATGAACATACGCATTGTCTTGGAGTTTGAAAAGTTGACTTATGTCACTGTAAATCCATTGCATGTTGAAATCGATCCTGACTCCACTCCAGAAGAGTGAGAAACTTTTAATAGATGGAAGGATGATAACCTTAAGGTGAAATCCTATATTTTGAGATTAATGGTTCCAGATTTGCTGAGACAGTACATTGAAGTACCAGATGCATGGAGCATCATACGAACACTCAATGAGTTGTTCGAGGTAAATCAAGAGATCGAACTTTATCGAAGGTCTAAGTAATTATTTCGTGCTGAACTCAATGATGGATGAGCTGTCATCATTCATGTCTTGAACATGATCGACCAGATTCGATACTTGGAACGACATGACATTGTGTTTGATGAACGGCTGGGCCATAATTTGATTCTGTCTTCTTTGCCTGGTTCTTATGCTGGCTTTGTATTAAACTTCCATATGCACTCGATATAAGCTAGCTACGAAGAATTTCATAACATGTTAAGCATGACGGAGCATGATTTGAGGAAAGACAACCCCACTTTGTATCTCCATGGTGGAGCTGGCTGTTCAAAGACTTCTGGGAAATCAAAGAAAATAAAGATTGGGAAGAAGAATATTGAAAATAAGAACTCCAAGAAGCGCAAAAGCGTAAAACCGTAATAGCTCATGATCAATGTCTATATTGCAAGAAGTCTGGACACTAGAAGAATGACTGTCCAGAGCTGACAGGAAAAGCAGGACCCTCAGATACGCTTTGTATTTTTCTAATTATTGACATCTCATTAGCCTTAGATGTAAATAGTGGATGGGTGTTAGACACTGACAATCCTACTCATATTTGCAACTTCCTGCAGGTAATAAGGGTAAAAAGAAGGCTGAATAAATGGGAGATCTAGCTTAGAGTTGGTAATGGCGAGACATCGGATGTTAAAGCCATATGAACGGTTGTTTTAGATCTCCCCAATGGTTGTAAATTAAATTTATAAGATTGTTATTATGTACCCCCACTTATAAGACAAATAATATCACTGCCAATATTAGATAAAGAGCGATATAAAATAAACATTAATGATGAAATTTTATGTTTATATGATAAAGATAATTTATTGAAATGCAAATTGTCTTTATCAAACGGTCACTATATTTTGGAAACATATAGGGATGTCTTTAATGTATAGGAAAATACAAGTAGGAAATCTAAATTAAATAATACTAAATTATGGCATATGAGATTGGGCCATATAGGTGTTAGACGTCTATCTAAATTAGAAAAAGATGGTTTGATTGAAAATCTTACCTTAGATCCTTATCCGATTTGTAAATCATGTATTCAAGGAAATATGACAAAGGCCCCATTTTTTGGTGTTGGACATCATGCTGGAGATTTATTGGAACTAATACACAACGATGTGTATGGTCCATTAAATCATGTCGCTCATGATGGTTCAACATACTTCGTGACTTTCATGGATGATAAATCTAGATATGGATATGTCTATCTGATGAAACATAAGTCGTAAATATTTGAAGAGTTCAAATTTTTTGAAACGAAATAGAAAAACAAACCAGTAAATTCATCAAGTGTCTTAGATCATATTAAGACGGTGAATACATGAGTGAAGAATTCAAAAATTATTTAAAAGAGAATGGAATTCTTGCCCAATATAGCCCACCAGGAACACCTCAATACAATGGTGTGTCTGAGTGTAGAAATCACACTTTATTGGATATGGTGTGATCAATGATGAGCTATACAGATCTTCCTTATTACCTTTGGGGTTACTGTAGATACTTGCATTTTTGCATGAAAGCCCAATGATCCACGTCATCATCCACGTCAGCAGGTCAACCGAGTCAACATGCCACATCATCATCAGCCAACCACAACATGACACGTGTCGGCACGTGTCGCAATCCTACGATGTCGACAATTTCCTCTCAGCTGCCTTGCCACGTCAGTGCCACATCAGCATCAATTATTGAGTTGTCCGCCGCCTCGCCACGTGTCGCCTTATCTTCTTATCCGAATTGCCACGTGTCAAAGCCTTAGCATGCCACGCCAACTGCAGTTGGCGTAGCGACGCCAAAGGCCTTGGCGTCGCGACGCTGGAGGCCTACCGGGGCCTATAAATTCAGCTTCTAATTTCAGATTTTGGTGTACCACTCTCTCTCTTCTATTCTATGTAAAGAGATAGTTTCTCTCTCTAGATTCTTTTAGTTTTTAGTTATTTTTTTTTAATTTTTTTTAGTTTTGTAAATAATTTTAATTACGTTTTGTAATAATAGTAATTTAATTTTTACTTTTTACTTTTTACTTTTTACAGTTTTTACTATTCACCATGAGAATGTAACTTCCCCAACTAGGGTGAAAGGTAATTCTTTTACTGTTACTATTTAGATTAATCTCCCTTAAAAATAATATATTCACTGTTAAAAATATTGACTTAAAAAGGATACCGCCAGATTGGTCGGTTGGTAATTTAATTTTGGTTCCGCCTTTATGGCTGGTTTATGGACAAATATTACCGCCTTAATGGCTGGTTGGACTTAATTTGACTTAATCAGGATACCGCCAGATTGGTCGGTTGGTAATATTATCACAAGTTTATATATTATTTTATGGGAGATATCTAAATTAGTAGTAGTAAAAGTAATTCCTTTTACCTTAGCATTTTATTTTATTGTAATTTACTTTTCAGCTTTTACTTTACGTATTTTACTTTTAAGTTTTTACTAGCCCTAGTTATGTGTTAGTTATCTGGGGTTGTGATGACTTTTAATATCACCGGTTTATAAGGGGTTATTTTATAGTTTGGGTAATTTAAAGGTTTACTTATTAAGTCTTAAGCTTAATGCTTCTTGTTGTCTGATTACCAATAAGATGGATGTGGTAACTCTAAAATGAACTAGACATAGGGATTTTAGGTTTCAGCCTTAGACTTAATAGCCCACGATCTTCCTTGAGGATAGATAACTCTTTAATAGATTTCCTTACATGATAGACATATACCTGTCGGGCGGGGGTAGCCATAATTGGAACTCAAACTTAATGAATCCAGATAATTTGGTTGACATAGACATATGGTTCAATTAGGTTAAACTGGGTATTTGTGTCTGACTATCGACAGAGGCTTACACATAATTTAGTGTTCCAGGTTAATAAATCAATATATTACCCAACTTTAAGAAAACCACTTCATCTTTAAAATGATATTAAAAGAAATCACAACCCTAGATCTTTGTGTCTTTTGTTATTTTCCTTAGTATTTTCTTTTGTCTTTTTATTTATTTATTTATTGTGCAAAACCACATACCACCAATCAAACAATCATTCTCTTCTCCATTTAATTATATATTTGTAAATAAATAGATGCAATAATTAATAACAACAGTATGAATTAAGTCCTCGTGAGATCGATATTTTTATACTACTTGAACGATACGTGCGCTTGCGTTATACGTGTGTGTTTACGCCGGTCAAGTTTTTGGCGCCGTTGCCGGGGACTTATTTTTCTTGAGTTATTAATTTTGAAGCTATCTCATTTACTTGTATCTAATTTTCTTTATCTGTAATTTTTATTTCATTCTTTTATTTTTCAGGTGATTGAAAAATGGAACATTATTGGGAGATTGAGAGATTACGTACCTTACAAGAAGATACATCCCAAATCTGGGAGCAACAGTCCGGTTTTCTGAGGCCTGTTGTCCAGCCCAACAATTATCACTGGATGCTAGAACCAAGCAATAGCACATTTGCTCAACAAAACGCAATGAGGAGATGTGACATATGTAATGGTAACCACCCTAGAGATTATTGCAAATACAACTACCATCCAGGGTGGCAGAGCTATCAAGATCATTCATGGTATGACGAGCCATCACATTTCACAGAACCACATTTTCCATCTTATCCACCACCCACCGACAATGATCTTCATCAACAATTAGAACCATCAGAGGAAGATCAGTTGCTAAACATGCTCAAAGATATGTTCAAGAAACGAAAAGAAAAGTTAGATGCAATGCTTGAAACAAGCCATAATCAATTTGAAAGTATTCAGAGACAATCAGAATTCATTCAGAGGATGACAGATCAAATGAGACAATTCACAGAAAACCAGAACTACATACCTCAAGAACCAGTTTCAGATGACACTGATAAAGCCTTCGAGTACCAATCATTTCACAATGACACTTCAACAGAGGAGGAGGCTGAGCAGTATCAACAACCAGAGGTATCAGTTCAGGAGCCCAAACCGGCAATGTCTCAATTTGACTTTTATTATTCAGACTCTGACGAGGATGAAGCTGATCTATTTGTACAAACTGCACCAACAACGGAGGATCAAACTTTCAATCTTCAAAATGAAGATCTTGGAGCATGCTTTACCTTGATGTTTGAAGAAGATCTATCTGAACCATCCATTCCAGTCGTGTCAGAGGATGAAAACCTAATGTCAGAAACATCTTTGCATCCTCGGGTTGACAATTTTGAAGCATGTATTTCACAGATGACAGATGAAGAGCTGAGTACAAAAATTTTACAATTCATCTGTGAAGAAAATGTGGAGCAAGAAACAGAGCAAATGGAAGAGCAAATGTCTGACCAAATTGAAAATATAGAGCATTCAAGAGAAACATCGCTGTATCAGGGAGTACAAATCAAAGATATCAACCAGAAGCTAGACAGAATGGAACTTCCATTCCAAGTCAAGCACCATACGAGACCTCCTGATTTTCTTTCTTTCTTTACAGGAACCACTACAGTAACAAAGGTTAAAAAGGTGGCACGAGCACGAAATAAGACAAAATTCTTTTTACCACCTTACCGTTGGAAGAGACCCTTCAAAAGCAACGCTCACAGGGTTGTTTTTAATCGGACATCCAAAACGACATTGAAACCTCCTTGACATATGGATTTCAGTCACGTCTAGCTGAAGACGAAAAATTTAGCGCTATCAAGGAGGCAACCCATGCAATTTGTTGTAATTTATGTTTTCATATTTTGTGTATACATGTGTAGAGTTTTTAATTTTGTGTGTTATTTTTTTTTAGGGAAATTGCAAATGGAGCATTTTAAGACAGAAATAATGGTGTTTGACAATCACAAAGAAGAGAGCTAATTATTTGCGATGGCTGAGTAAAGAATGTATTCTTAAGACGCATCCTAATGGATTTATATACTAAGCGAATGGCGTATTGCGTACACAATTCCGTTGGCCTTAATTATTGCTTTGTTTGCTTTTCTGTTGTAATTATCTTTATTTTCGTAGACAGGATCCAGACTTTTTACCTTTCACGATTTCTTTTGTTGTTTAGCTAACAATCGTCCTTTGGAAGATATTAGTGCTATTATTACTCACCCTTTTCAGGTACTATAAATTCAACCCGTCATTGCACTTTTGAAGGCATCTAGAGTTGAGAAAGAAATACATAAAAAATGGAAGCCACTTCAAGAAGACGAATTGAGAACATCTGTGTGTTTTGCGGTAGTAGTGTTGGTACTAAACCACAATACGTAGAAGCAGCACAGGAATTGGGTCGAGTCTTAGCTGCAAGGAATATGCACTTAATATATGGCGGATGAAATCTTGGACTAATGGGGATCGTTTCAAAGGATGTACAGGAGGGAGGCAGTCACGTTTTGGGAATCATCCCAAAACCCTGGCATAGGCAAATCTTATTGAACCATCAAACGGCGAGGAACTGATCGTACCAGGTATGTCTGAAGGACTGGTAGAACTGATCAACCGTGCTGTGATGCTTTTATTGCTTTGCCAGGTGGTTTGGGTACATTGGAGGAAATTGTTTATTGTGCTATCTTGGGCGAACCTGAACATACACCAGAAACCAATGGGCTGTTTAACGTTGATGGATTTTATGATTTTCTTTGTGTATTTCTTGATGATGCCCGGAGAAATGGGTTCGTGTCAAAACCTTGAAAGAACTCCTCTTTACTGCCAGAACTGCTCCGGATCTAATAGACCAACTATTAGCCTATGAACCACAAGTTGACCCTATCCTTTCAAAGATAAATTGGTCCGAGGACGATCGTGGTAAGAGGCGTAGGATTAATCTGGATCTTAACCTCTAATTTCTTGTAGAATTTCAGCTAAACAGGTATTATTTTCTAAACTCTTCTTCTACTGTTTAAGACAATGGGGACAATGTCTCATTTAGGTTTGGGGGAGGGAATTAGTTGATCAGTACCTTGTTTTTTCGTTTGTGTGTTGTTTTTATTTTTAGTCCATTTTTTTTCGAAAAATACAACAAAAATTGAAAATTTTTCAAAAATTACAAAACTATTTTGCATTTTTATTTTGACTAAAAAGGTGAAATTGGTAAGAGATAGCTGAGTAAGGAGTTTCCACTCCTGAGACGTATCTCAAACCTATTTCGAAACAAGTTAATTTTTGTTTATTTCATTTTGAATTATTTAATTTGGAATTCTCCTTAAAACGGACTAAAATGGATCTTCATATGCTCAGTTGACAGATATTATCAACATATATAGTAACATACGGACATGAGCTAAAATTGAAAAGTTTGTAATATTCAGTGCTCTAGTTTAATTGGAGGAAACATCTCAAAAAGCAATGGAGTAAAAAAAAAAAAAAAAAACGTCTGAGATTTGAGTTATTAAGTTTGTAAGGGTGTTTTAACACCTAGTGCCCTAAAGCCAACTGGTTTGAGAGTCACTGACCCAAAGCTCGTTACATGGATCGAAGATGCTGCAATATATATATATCTGAAGTCTGAGTAATTAAGTCCGTAGGGGTGTCTTAACACCTGGTGCCCTAAAGTCAACTGGTTTGGGAGCCACCGACCCAACACTCGTTACATAGACAGAGGTATTGTATATAAATAAAAAATAGAGAAAAATCAAAGAAAAAATCAGAAAAATCAGAAAAATTATTCCATTGCTACAAAAAGGTGTGAAATCTGATAGAACTTTAGGACAAAAATATTACTCTCTTATCAACTGCACTTATGACTGTTGTGGGAAAAAATAAGTTGTTTAATATTTTGTTGGCTATGTATATGAAGAATGGTAAAAATAATCGGAGAATTTACTTAGTCAATAATTTAGAATAAAACAAAACAACTAGTAACTTGGAGTAGAAGTTTCACCTGATTAGTCACTAACATTTTTATTCTCTTTTCGCTTGTCTTTTTGCTTTTGTGTGCATTAGTTTTACTACATTTTTACTTATGTAAAATGTTTGTCGGTATCATTGCTGTAAACCCTCACGAGACTACAACTCGTCCACTAGGGACACCTAGGGGTTTAAAGGCTTGTTGCATATGCTAAATGCAACCGTGATCCCTACGAAAGTGGCTTAGTTAAATTTTATTTTATTATGTTATTTTATTTTGTGTTTTGCTCGAGGACTAGCAAAATGTTAGGTTTGGGGGTGTGATGAGTGGTAAATCTATCACTATTTCCCACTCATTTAACCTAATATTTTGTATAGTTTCTTGAGTTTTGAGAATATTTTGATGTGTTTGGTGTTATTTTATAGATAAATAAAGTTTTAGGACACTCTGGAGGTGATTTGGGCCAAAACAGTGAAAATTGGCAAAAATGGGCATTTTGGTAATTTGGTCGCGTCGCGACTCCAAGACCATACGCGTCATGACGCCTAGCGTGCGCCATGGTCTGCTAATGTGCGCCAGGTCAACAGGTCATAATTTGAGAAGTTTGACTTTGTTAACATGCGTCGTGCCACGTGTCACCATCACAGCCGATCTGCTAACGTGCGCATTGCCACTTGTCATCATCCTATAGTGCCGACAATTACTATTTCCACGTGTGCCACATGTCATCCTACGTGTCGCCACATCATCCGGTCAACGAGTCAACTCTTCCACGCGTCTTGCCACGTCATCATCCACGTCAGCAGGTCAACCGATTCAACATGCCACGTCATCATCAGCCAATCACAGCATGACACGTGTCGCAATCCTACGGTGCCGACAATTTCTCTCAGCCGCCTTGCCACGTCAGCGCCACATCATCATCAATTATTGAGTTGTCAGCCACCTCGCCACGTGTCGCCATATCTTTTTATCTGAATTGCCACATGTCAAAGCCTTAGCATGCCACGCCAACTGCAGCTGGCGTAGCGACGCTAAAGGCCTTGGCGTTGCGACGCTGGAGGCCTACCGGGGCCTATAAATTCAGCTTCAAATTTCAGATTTTGGTGTACCACTCTCTCTCTTCTATTCTATGTAAAGAGAGAGTTTCTCTCTCTAGATTCTTTTAGTTTTTAGTTTATTTTTTTTTAATTTTTTTTAGATTTGTAAATAATTTTAATTACGTTTTGTAATAATAGTAATTTAATTTTTACTTTTTACTTTTTACTTTTTACTTTTTACAGTTTTTACTATTCACCATGAGAAGGTAACTTCCCCAGCTAGGGTGAAAGGTAATTCTTTTACTGTTACTATTTAGATTAATCTCCCTTAAAAATAATATATTCACTGTTAAAAATATTGACTTAAAAGGATACCGCCAGATTGGTCGGTTGGTAATTTAATTTTGGTTCCGCCTTTATGGTTGGTTTATGGACAAATATTACCGCCTTAATGGCTGGTTAGACTTAATTTGACTTAATCAGGATACCGCCAGATTGGTCGGTTGGTAATATTATCACAAATTTATATATTATTTTATGGAAGATATCTAAATTAGTAGTAGTAAAAGTAATTCCTTTTACCTTAGCATTTTATTTTATTGTAATTTACTTTTCAGCTTTTACTTTATGTCTTTTACTTTAAGTTTTTACTAGCCCTAGTTATGTGTTAGTTATCTGGGGTTGTGATGACTTTTAATATCACCGGTTTATAAGGGGTTATTTTATAGTTTGGGTAATTTAAAGGTTACTTATTAAGTCTTAAGCTTAATGTTTCTTGTTGTCTGATTACCAATAAGATTGATGTGGTAACTCTAAAATGAAATAGACATAGGGATTTTAGGTTTCGGCCTTAGACTTAATAGCCCACAATCTTCCTTGAGGATGTATAACCCTTTAATAGATTTCCTTACAGGATAGACATATACCTGTCGGGCGGGGGTAGCCATAATTGGAACTCAAACTTAATGAATCCAGATAATTTGGTTGACATAGACATATGGTTCAATTAGGTTAAACTAGGTATTTGTGTCTGACCATCGACAGAGGCTTACACATAATTTAGTGTTCCAGGTTAATAAATCAATATATTACCCAACTTTAAGAAAACCACTTCATCTTTAAAATGATATTAAAAGAAATCACAACCCTAGATCTTTGTGTCTTTTGTTAATTTCCTTAGTATTTTCTTTTGTCTTTTTATTTATTTATTTATTGTGCAAAACCACATACCACCAATCAAACGATCATTCTCTTCTCCATTTAATTAGATATTTGTAAATAAATAGATTCAATAATTAATAACAACAGTAGGAATTAAGTCCTCGTGGGATCAATATTTTTATACTACTTGAACGATACGTGCGCTTGCGTTATACGTGTGTGTTTACGCCGGTCAGAGGGGTGATAGCGGCCGTAAATCATTTCCCAGTTCACACTGGGTGGCGACTCCCGACCGGGACGCGAGCCCCGGGACAGCGTCGCCCATTTCTGTGTCCTACCTTCTGGCGACTCCACTGGGGATAGAGAATCGGCCCCGAAATAATGTCTTGTAAAGTTTATGATTTGTGCTTTAGTTAACTGTGTCTACAGTGGGTTTGATGAGTGATATTTATATCATTATTTCCCACTCATCTAACCTAATATTTCGTATAGTTTCTCGGGTTTTATGAACGTTTTGATGTGTTTTATGTTATTTTGCAGATAAATAAAGTTGGGAAAGCATTGGAAGCAATTTGGGGCCAAAATAGAGAAAAATGACAAAAAAGGCAATTTTGTAACTATTCCGCGTCACGACGCCAAGACCCTACGCGTCGTGACGCCTAAAATGCGCCTGATGCCACGTGTCGCAATCCTATTGACCAAACTATACGTGTGCCACGTGTCGCCTCCTCATTGGACCGGATCACCGGTGAATCACGTGCTGCCACGTGTCAAGTTCTCATTGGACCGATCCTATGCGCGTGCCATGTGTCAGATTCTCATTGGACCGAAAGCTCAGCCAATCACCGTGTGCCATGTGTCATCTTCTCATTGCACCACCTTCATCGCGTGAAACGTGTCATCACCAGATTCTGCCGACAGAACACGCGTGGACCAAAGCCGCGTGCTGTCGTCGCGATGCCAAGACCCTACGCGTTGTGACGCCAGTTGCCGAAAATTCCTATAAATTCAGGCCTTCTTCACTTCATTTGGTGTGCTTTCCTTGGGATTTTTTCCTTGATTTCATAGGAAGCATATAGTTTTGTAATAATAAAATTATGTATTTTTATTTTTAGTTTTTATTACAGCTTTTTATTTATTTACTTTATGTTTTGTAGTTAATTTACCGATGGGGTAAAAGGTGAAACCTTTAATATAATTATCTAGGTAAATCTCACTTAATTATAATTAATAAATTATAATTTAACCGGATTAATTAATGTCAGACTTTATTACCGCCTATATGGTCGGTCTAAATATAAATTACTTTACCGCCTATATGGTTGGTCTTTATGTGACAGATAATTACCGCCTATATGGCTGGTGTGTAATTGGACTAAATGGATTACCGCCTATATGGCTGGTTTTAAATGTTTAACACTATTAATTCCTGAGAAAGCAGAACATAAAATAATTTATATATTATAATAAGTGAGATTCCTAGATAAGAAATATTAAATGTGGATCCTCTAACCCCAGCATTTTATTTTTATTCTAGGGAAGTGATGAAACACAATATTCACAGGCTTAATGATGAGTGGTATTTCTATCACTATTTCCCACTCTTTTAACATAATATTTGTATAGTTTCTTGAGTTTTGTGAATATTTTGACGTGTTTTGTGTTATTTTGTAGATAAATAAAGTTTCAGGACATTCTGGAAGTGATTTGGACCAAAACAGTGAAAATTAGAAAAAGGGCATTTTGGTAATTTGGGCGTGTCACGACGCGCAAGACCTTGGCGTCGCGACACCTAACGTACACCAGAGCTGCTAACGTGCGCTGGGTCAACGGGTCAGAATTTGAGAAGTTTGACTTTGCTAACGTGCGCCGTGCCACGTGTCACCATCACAGCCGATCTGCTAACGTGCGACGTGCCACATGTCATCATCCTACAGTGTCGACAATTACTATTTCCACGTGTTCCATGTGTTATCCTACGTGTCGCCACATCATCCGGTCAACCGAGTCAACTCTGCCACGCGTCTTGCCACGTCATCATCCACGTCAGCAGGTCAACCGAGTCAACATGCCACATCATCATCAGCCAATCACAGCGTGACACGTGACGCAATCCTACGGTGCCGTCAATTTCTCTCAGCCGCCTTGCCATGTCAGCGCCACGTCAGCATAATAATTGAGCTCTTAACCGCCTCGCCACGTATCGCCTTATCTTCTTATCCGAATTGCCACGTGTTAAAGCCTTAGCAAGCCACGCCAAAAGAAGCTGGCGTCGCGACGCCAAAGCCCTTGGCGTCGTGATGCTGGAAGCCTACCGAGGTCTATAAATTGAGCTCGAGATTTCAGTTTTAGATGCACCACACTCTCTCATCTCTTTGATGTAAAGAAGGAGTTTCTCTCTCTAGTTTCTTTTAATTTTTAGTTTTGTAATTAATTTTAATTACGTTCTGTAATAATAGTAATTTACTTTTTACTTTTTACAGTTTTAAATATTCACCATGAGGAGGTAACTTCCCCAGCTAGGGTGAAAGGTAATTCTTTTACTATTGCTATTTAGATTAATCTCCCTTAAAAATAATATATTCACCATTTAAAATTTGACTTAAAAAGGATACCGCTATATTGGTTGGTTGGTAATTTAATTTTAATATGGTTTAAACCTGACTAATCAAGGATACCGCCAGATTGGTCGGAACACCTCGTGCAATCATCAGTGATGGTGGCTCTCATTTCTGCAACAAATACTTCGATGCACTCTTATCCAAATATAGAGTTACTCACAAGGTTGCCACAGCTTACCATCCACAGTAAAATGGACAGGTTGAGGTTTCAAACAGGGAAATCAAAAGAATCATAGAAAGAACCGTTGGATCAACAAGGAGGGACTGGTCAACAAAACTAGATGATGTATTATGGGCCTACTGGACAGCTTACAAGACACCCATTGGTATGTCCCCATATCGATTGGTGTTTGAGAAAGCGTGCCATCTACCAGTTGAGCTTGAGCACAAGGCGTACTGGGCACTGAAGAAGTTGAATTTTGATTCACAAGCTGCATGAGAGAAAAGACTTCACCAACTCAACGAATTGGAGGAATTTCGCCTACAGGCTTATGAGAATGCCAAATTGTACAAGGAAAAGACCAAAAAATGACATGACCGAAAAATAGTTCATAGACAGTTGGAACCAAGGCAGCATGTGTTGTTGTACAACTCGAGGTTGAAACTTTTCCCTGGAAAGTTGAAATCTAGGTGGTCAGGTCCATTTGTGATCACTCAGGTTTTACCTTATGGAGTTGTTGAGTTACTGGATCCTAACACCAACAACACATTCAAAGTTAACAGTCAGCGTGTCAAACACTACTGGGGAGAATCATTTGAGCGACAAAAAGAAAGTGTCACACTTTCAGATCCAGCCTAACGATCGAGAAGTAAAAGTCTACCTGACGACTTTAAACTTAGCGCTTGCAGGGAGGCAACCCATGCAATTTTTGTATATATTGTGATTTGGTGTGATTTATTTTGTGTGTTTAGTTTTTGCAGATTAAGTCATTTCAAGATGGAAGAAGCTCTCGCAAATCTTCACAAGCAATTTCCTTCTCTCCCTCAAAAATCTCTGATGAAAGTCTACAAAGCTCGCTTGGAACGGATAAGGTTACTGACAATCCATGGTATTCCTAATGATATTCGTTGGATAATTGAAGCACGAGTCTGATTGGCAGGTGAGTCTTCTGACTCTTTTATTTCACATCTGCCTGGTTTTGGAAGAAGCACATTTGCAAAGAAACGTAGAGCTAAGCAAATGGGTGTTTGTTATAAATGTGCACGTTGGAATTGCAATACTCGTTGTCATTCTTTAGGAATGGTGTCTGATAATCGCGAAGAAAAAATTAAATTCATTAGGGATGGGTTGAGTAAGGAGTCTTTAGATGATATATCTTCGACTCTTGAGACGCATCCCAGTGGATATGTTCACAAAGCCTTTCGCAAATTACATACACAATTTCAAAAAGAAAGACAGCTGTTAAGTCTCGGGAATCTGACTCAAAAAGACCCTGTTTGCCAATTTATAAGAAAATTGGATAGGAAGCTTGTCCCTGACGCATAGACGTCGATCAAGCCGCTACTTTTCTTGTAAATATTATATCTCTTTGTCTTTTCCTAATAATTGTAATTTGTTTTGTTGTTTTCTTTTATTTTCTCCGACATGATCCATACCTTTTTGACTATCACGATTTGTTTAACTAATAATTGTCATTTGGCAGGTACTAGTGCTATTATTTTACTCACCATTTTCAGGTGTTATAAATTCAACTCATCATTGCACTTTTTAAGACATCCAGAGTAAAACATGGAAGCCACTTCAAGAAGACGAGTTGAAAACATCTGTGTGTTTTGTGGTAGTAGTGTTGGAACTAAACCACAATACGTAGAAGCAGCACAGGAATTGGGTCGAGTCTTAGCTGCAAGGAATATGCACTTAATATATGGCGGAGGAAATCTTAGACTTATGAGGATCATTTCAAAGGCCGTACAGGAAGAAGGCAGTCACGTTTTGGGAATCATTCCAAAATCCTTGGCAGAAGCAAATCTTATTGAACCATCAAACGGAGAGGAACTGATCGTGCCAGGTATGTCTGAACGACTAGTGGAAATGATTAACCGTGCTGATGCTTTTATTGCTTTGCCAGGTGGTTTGGGTACATTGGAGGAAATTTTTATTGTGCTATCTTGGGCGAACCTGAACATACACCAGAAACCAATTGGACTGCTCAACGTTGATGGATTTTATGATTTTCTTTGTGTGTTTCTTGATGATACTCGGAGAAATGGGTTCGTGTCAAAACCTTTAAAAGAACTCTTTTTTACTGCCAGAACTGCTCCGGATCTAATAGACCAACTCATAGCCTATGAACCACGACTTGACCCTATTCTTTCAAAGATAAATTGGTGTGAGGACGATCGTGGTAAGAGGCGTAGGATTAATTTGGATCTTAACCTTTAATTTCCTGTAGATTTTTAGCTAACCAGGTATTACCTTCTAAACTCTTCTTCTACTATTTAAGACATTGGGGACAATGTCTCAATTAGGTTTGGGGGAGGGAATTAGTTGATCACTACCTTGTTTTAGTTTGTGTGTTGTTTTTATTTTTAGTCCAAAATTTTTCGAAAAATACAAAAAAATTGAAAAACTTTCAAAAATTACAAAAATATTTTGTGTTTTTGTGTTTTTATTTTGACTAAAAAGGTGGAATTGGTAAGAGATAGCTGAGTAAGGAGTTTCCACTCCTGAGACGAATCTCAAACTTATTTCGAAACAAGTTAATTTTTGTTTATTTCATTTTAAATTATTTAATTTGTGAATTCTTCATTACTGACTAAAATGGATCTTCATATGCTCAGTTGGCAGGTATTATCAACATACATGGAAATATACAGACATGAGCTAAAATTGAAAAGTTTGTAATATTCAGTGCTCTAGTTTAATTGGAGGAAGCATCTCAAAAAGTGATGGAGTAAAAAAAAAAAAATCTGACATCCGAGTTATTAAGTTTGTAAGGGTGTTTTAACACCTAGTGCCTTAAAACCAACTGGTTTGGGAGTCACTGGCCCAAAGCTCGCTACATGGATCAAAGATACTGCATATATATATATATATCTGAAGTCTGAGTAATTAAGTCCGTAGGGGTGTCTTAACACCTGGTGCTCTAAAACCAACTGGTTTGGGAGCCACCGACCTAACACTCGTTACATAGATGGAAGATATTGTATATAAATAAAAAATAGAAAAGAAAAAAATCAAAGAAAAAATCAGAAAAATGAGAAAAATTATTCCATTGCTACAAAAAGGTGTGAATCTGATAGAACTTTAGGACAAAAATATTACTCTCTTATCAACTGCACTTATGACTGTTGTGGGCAAAAATATGTTGTTTAATATTTTGTTGGCTGTGTATATGGAGAGTGGTAAAGATAATCGGAGAATTTACTTATTCTGTAATTTAGAATGAAACAAAACAACTATTGACTTGGAGTAGAAGTTTCACCTGAATAGTCACTAACATCCTTATTCTCTTTTCGCTTGTCTTTTTGCTTTTGTGTGCATTAGTTTTACTACCTTTTTACTTTTGTAAAATGTGTTGTGGGTATCATTGCTGTAAACCCTCACGAGACTACAACTCGTCCACTAGGGACACCTAGGGGTTTAAAGGCTTGTTGCATATGCTAAATGCACCGTGATCCCTACAAAAGTGGCTTAGTTAATTTATTTATGTTATTTACTCTATGTTTTGCTTGAGGACTAGCAAAATGTTAGGTTTGAGGGTGTGATGAGTGATATTTCTATCACTATTTCCCACTCATTTAACCTAATATTTTGTATAGTTTCTTGAGTTTTGTGAATATTTTGATGTATTTTGTAGATAAATAAAGTTTCAGGACATTCTGGAGGTGATTTGGACCAAAACAGTGAAAATTGGAAAAAAAGCATTTTGGTAATTTGGGCGCGTCACGACGCGCAAGACCTTGGCGTCGCGACGCCTAACATGCACCAAAGCTGCTAACGCGCGCTGGGTCAACGGGTCAGAATTTGAGAAGTTTGACTTTGCTAACGTGCGCCGTGCCACGTGTCACCATCACAGCCGATCTGCTAACGTGCGCCGTGCCACTTGTCATTATCCTACGGTGCCGACAATTACTATTTCCACGTGTGCCACGTGTCGCCACGTCATTCGGTCAACCGAGTCAACTCTGCCACGCGTCTTGCCACGTCATCATCCACGTCAGCATGTCAACCGAGTTAACATGCCACGTCATCATCAGCCAATCACAGCGTGACACGTGTCGCAATCCTACGGTGCCGACAATTTCTCTCAGCCGCCTTGCCACGTCAGCGCCATGTCATCGCCACGTCAGCATAATAATTGAGCTCTTAGCCGCCTCGCCTCGTGTCGCCTTATCTTCTTATCCGAATTACCACGTGTCAAAGCCTTAGCAAGACACGCCAAAAGAAGCTGGCGTCGCGACGCCAAAGCTCTTGGCGTCGCGACGCTCGAAGCCTACCGGGGTGTATAAATTGAGCTCGAGATTTCAGTTTTAGATGCACCACTCTCTCTCATCTCTTTGATGTATAGAAGAAGTTTCTCTCTCTAGTTTCTTTTAATTTTTAATTTTTAGTTTTGTAATTAATTTTAATTACGTTATGTAATAATAATAATTTACTTTTTAATTTTTACAGTTTTTACTATTCACCATGAGGAGGTAACTTCCCCAGCTAGGGTGAAAGGTAATTCTTTTACTATTGCTATTTAGATTAATCTCCCTTAAAAATAATATATTCACCATTTAAAATTTGACTTAAAAAGGATACCGCTATATTGGTCAGTTGGTAATTTAATTTTAATCTGGTTTAAACCTGACTAATCAAGGATACCGCCAGATTGGTCGGTTGGTCATTTAATTTTGGTTCCGCCTTTATGGCTGGTTTATTTTGGTTCCACCTTATGGCTGGATTATGGACAAATATTACCGCCTAATGGCTGGTTGGACTTAATTTGAATTAATCAAGATACCGCCAGATGGTCGGTTGGTAATATTATCACAAGTTTATATATTATTTTATGGGAGATATCTAAATTAGTAGTAGTAAAAGTAATTCCTTTTACCTTAACATTTTATTTTATTGTAATTTACTTTTCAGTATTTACTTTGCCGCATTTTTACTTTATGTCTTTTATTTTCATGTTTTTACTAGCCATAGTTATGTGTTGTAACTAAATTAGTTATTTGGGGTTGTGATGACTTTTAATATCACCGATTTATAAGGGGTTAAATTAAAGTTTGTGTAATATAAAGATTTATTTATTGAGTCTTAATCTTAATGATTTTTATTAACTGGCTACTAATAAAATTGATTAGGTAAACTTAAAATGAACTAGACATATGGATTTTAAGTTTAAAGACCTTAGACTCAATAGCCCACGATCTTCCTTGAGGATAGATAACCCTTTAATAGATTTCCTTACAGGATAAGAATATACCTGTCGGGCGGGGGTAGCCTTAATTGGAACTTAATCTAATGAATCTAGGTAATTTGGTTGATATAGACATATGGTTCAAATGGATTATACTAGGTATTTGTAATTGACCATCGAAAGAGACTTTTACATAATTTAGTGTTCCAGGTTAATAAATCAATATATTACCCAACTTTAAGATAACCACTTCATCTTTAAAATGATAATAAAAGAAATCACAACCCTAGATAGTTTTTAATATTGAATTTTCTTAAAACCTACTTTCGACAATTTTATTTACTTGCTTTTAAATTTAGAATCGTCACAATTTCAAATCAATCAATCAACCTATTAGATACTAGTAATCATTTGACCTCATAAAATTAATAGTTTAGGTATTAAGTCCTCGTAGGATCGATACTTTTTATACTACTTGAACGATACGTACGCTTGCGTTATATGTGTGTGTTTACGCCGGTCACTTAATAATTGATTTTCTTTATTATGGGTAATTCTTTAGTTTGTTTATTGAGTCTTAAGCTTAATGCTTCTTGTTGTCTGATCACCAATAAGATTGATATGGTAAACTTAAAATGAACTAGACATAGGGATTTTAGGTTTCAGCCTTAGATTCAATAGCCCACGATCTTCATTGAGGATAAATAACCTTTTAATATATTTCCTTACAAGATATACATATACCTGTCGGGCGGGGGTAGCCATAATTGGAACTTAATCTTAATGAATCCAGGTAATGTGGTTGACATAGACAGATGGTTCAATTGGGTTATACTGGGTATTTGCGTCTGACCATCGACAAAGGCTTTTGCATATTTTCGTGTTCCAAGTTAGCAAACTGATTTATTACACATAGATAAGAGAATCAATTCATCTTTATAATAATATTGTGTGGAGTCACGACCCTAGATCCTTGAGTCTTTTATTTTATTTTCCTTAGTATTTTCTTTTGAGTCTGTTTTTATTTTAATTAGCAAAATCACATTCAACCAACCAATCAAGCAATCATTCCCTTCTCCCTATAATTAGATACCTGTAAATATATAGATTCAACAATTAATAACAACAATAGGAATTAAGTCCTCGTGGGATCGATATTTTTATACTACTTGAACGATACGTGCGCTTGCGTTATACGTGTGTGTTTACGCCGGTCAAGTTTTTGGCGCCATTGCCGGGGACTTATTTTTCTGGAGTTATTAATTTTGAAGCTATCTAATTTACTTGTATCTAATTTTCTTTATTTTTATCTGTAATTTTTATTTCTTTCTTTTATTTCAGGTGGTTGAAAAATGGAACACTACTGTGAGATTGAAAGATTACGAGCCTTACAAGAAGATACACCCCATATCTGGGAGCAACAATCCGGTTTTCTGAGGTCTGTTGTCCAGCCCAATGACTATCACTGGATGCTAGAATCAAGCAATACTACATTTGCTCAACAGAACACAATGGGGAGATGTGACATATGTAATGGTAACCTCCTGGGAGATCATTGCGAGTACAACTACAATCCAAGGTGGCAGAGCTATCAAAATCCTTCATGGTACGAAGAACCATCACATTTTCCATCTTATCCACCATCTACCTTCGATTCCATCAAGAACCAGAACCATCAGAGGAATATCATATGGTTGACATGCTTAAAGATTGGTTCAAGAAACAAGATGAAAAGTTGGATACAATGCTTGAAACATGCCAAAATCAATTCGAAAGTATTCAGAGACAATCATCACTCATTCAGAGAATGACAGATCAAATGAGGCAATCAACAGAGAACCAGAGCTACATACCTCATGGACCATTTTCAGATGACACTGATGAAGCCTTCGAGTACCAATCATTTCACAATGACACTTCAACAGAGGTAGAAGCTGAGTAGTATCAGGAACCAGAGGTATCAGTTCAGGAGCCCAAACCAGCAAAGTCTCTATTTGATTTTTATTATTCAGATTCTGGCTCTGACGAAGAAGCTGAGCTGTTTGTACCAACTGCACCAAAAATTGAGGATGGATTTCTGTATCCTCAAAACGAAGATCTTGGAGCATGCATTGCAATGATGTTCGAGGAAGAACTACCAACCACAGAGGATAAAAGCTTACAGACAGGCACAACTTTACATCCTCTGGCTGAAGATCTATGAGATTGCATTGCACAAATGTTTAAAGAAGATCTACCTGAACCATCCATTCCAGCCTTATCAGAGGATGAAGACCTAATGTCAGAAACATCTTTACATCCTCAGGCAGACACTTGACAGAATGAAACTTCTATTCCAAGTCAAGCACCATACGAGACCTCATGATTTTCTTTCTTTCTTTTCAGGAACTGCTGGAGCAACAAAGATAAAAAAGGTGGCACAAGCATTAAATGGGACAAAAAAATTCTGCGACCTTACCGTTGGAAGAGACCCTTCAAAAGCAACGCTCACGGGATTGTCTTTAATCGGACATCCAAGACGACATTGAAACCTCATTGACAAATGGATTTCAGTCACGTCTGGCTGAAGACGAAAAATTTAGCGCTAGCAGGGAGGCAGCCCATGCAACTTGTTGTAATTTTTGTTTTTATATTTTGTGTATACATGTTGTAGAGTTTTTAATTTTATGTGTTATTTTTGTAGGGAAAAGCACAAACGGAGCATTTTAAGACAGAAGGAATGGTGTTTGGCAATCACAAAAAAGAGAGCTAATTCATTAGCGATGGCTGAGTAAAGAATGAAATCTTGAGACGCATCCTAAAGGATTTATATACCAAACGAGTGGCGTATTGCGTACACAATTCTGTTACCTTAATTATTGCTTTGATTTGCTTTTCTATTGTAATTATCTTTATTTTCGTAGACAGGATCTAGAATTTTTGACCTTTCACGATTTCTTTTGTTGTTTAGCTAACAAACGTCCTCTGGAAGATACTAGTGCTATTATTACTCACCCTTTTCAGGTACTATAAATTCAGCTCGTCATTGCACTTTTGAAGGCATCCAGATTTAAGAAAGAAATATATAAAAATGGAAGCCACTTCAAGAAGACGAGTTGAAAACATCTGGGTGTTTTGAGGTAGTAGTGTTGGTGTTAAGCCACAATACGTAGAAGCATCACATGAATTGGGTCGAGTCTTAGTTGCAAGGAATATGCACTTAATATATGGCGGGGGCAATCTTGGACTTATGGGGATCATTTCAAAGGCTGTACAAGAAGGAGGCAGTCACGTTTTGGGAATCATCCCAAAACCCTTGGCAGAGGCAAATCTTATTGAACCATCAAACGGAGAGGAACTGATCGTGCCAGGTATGTCTGAATGATTGGTAGAAATGATTAATCGTGTTGATGCTTTTATTGCTTTGCCAGGTGGCTTGGGCACATTGGAGGAAATTTTTATAGTGCTATCTTGGGCGAACCTGAACATACACCAGAAACCGCTTGGATTGTACAACGTTGAAGGATTTTATGATTTTCTTTGTGTGTTTCTTGATGATGCTCGGAGAAATGGGTTCGTGTCAAAACCTATGAAAGAACTCATCTTCACTGCCCGAACTGCTCCGGATCTAATTGATCAACTCTTAGCCTATGAACCACAAGTTGACCCTATCCTTTCAAAGATAAATTGGTCCGAGGACGATCGTGGTAAGAGGCGTCGGATTAATCTGGATCTTAACCTTTAAATTCGTGTAGAATTTCAGCTAACCGTGTATTATCTTCTAAACTCTTCTTCTATTGTTTAAGACATTGGGGACAATGTCTCATTTAGGTTTGGGGGATGAAATTAGTTGATTAGTATCTTGTTTTTTAGTTGTGTGTTGTTTTAGGCCAAAATATTTCGAAAAATACAAAAAAAAATTGAAATTTTTTCAAAAATTACAAAAATATTTTGCGTTTTTGTGTTTTTATTTTGACTAAAAAGGTGAAATTGGTAAGAGATAGTTGAGTAAGGAGTTTCCACTCCTGAGACGTATCTCAAACCTATTTCGAAATAAGTTAATTTTTGTTTATTTCCTTTTAAATTATTTAATTTGTGAATTCTCCATAAAACTGACTAAAATGGATCTTCATATGTTCAGTTGGCAGGTATTATCAACATACATAGAAACATACGGACATGAGCTAAAATTGAAAAGTTTATAATATTCAGTGCTATAGTTTAATTGGAGGAAGCATCTCAAAAAGCAATGGAGTAAAAAAAAAAAATCTGAGATCTGAGTTATTAAGTCTGTAAGGGTGTTTTAACACCTAGTGCCCTAAACCAACTGGTTTGGGAGTCACTGGCCCAAAGCTCGTTATATGGATCAGAGATGTTGCCGAATAAATATATATATATCTGAAGTCTGAGTAATTAAGTCCTTAGGGGTGTCTTAACACCTGGTGCCCTAAAGCCAACTGGTTTGGGAGCCACCGGCCCAAAGCTCGTTACATAGATGGAAGATATTGTATATAAATAAAAAAATAGAGAAAAAAATCAAAGAAAAAATCTGAAAAATCCGAAAAATTATTCCATTGCTGCAAAAAGGTGTGAATTCTGATAAAACTTTAGGACTAAAAAATTACTCTCTTATCAACTTCACTTGTGACTGTTGTGGGCAAAAATGAATTGTTTAATATTTTGATGGCTGTGTATATGGAGAATGGTAATTATAATCGGAGAATTTACTTATTCGGTAATTTAGAAAGAAAGAAAACATCTAGTAACTTGGAGTAGAAGTTTCATCTGTTTAGTCACTAACTTCTTTATTCTATTTTCGCTTGGCTTTTTTGCTTTTGTGTGCATTAGTTTTACTACCTTTTTACTTTAGTAAAATTTTTGTGGGTATCATTACTGTAAACCCTCACGAGACTACAACTCGTCCACTAGGGACACCTAGGGGTTTAAAGGCTTGTTGCATACGCTAAATGCAACCGTGATCCCTACGAAAGTGGCTTTGTTAAATTTTATTATGTTATTTTATTTTATGTTTTGCTCGAGGACTAGCAAAATGTTAGGTTTGGGGGTGTGATGAGTGGTATTTAAATCACTATTTCCCACTCATCTAACCTAATATTTTGTATAGTTTCTCGGGTTTTGTGAACATTTTGATGTGTTTTGTGTTATTTTGCAGATAAATAAAGTTGGGAAAGCATTGGAAGCAATTTGGGGTCAAAATAGAGAAAACTGACAAAAAGGACAATTTTGTAATTATTATGCGTCGCGACGCCAAGACCCTACGCATCGCGACGCCTAAAATGTGCCTGATGCCATGTGTCGAAATCCAATTAGACCAAACTATGCGCGTGCCACGTGTCGCCTCCTCATTGGACCGAATCACCGGTGAATCACATGTTGCCACGTGTCAAGCTCTCATTGGACCGATCCTATGCGCGTGCCATGTGTCAGATTCTCATTGGACCGAAAGCTCAGCCAATCACCGTGTGCCACGTGTCGTCTTCTCATTGCACCACCTTCACCGCGTGACACGTGTCATCACCAGATTCTGCCGACAGAACACGCGTGGACCAAAGCCGCGTGCTGTCGTCGCGACGCCAGTTGCCGAAAATGCCTATAAATTCAGGCCTTCTTCACTTCATTTGGTGTGCTTTCCTTGGGATTTTTTCCCTGATTTCATAGGAAGCATCTGGTTTTGTAATAATAAAATTATGTATTTTTATTTTTAGTTTTTATTACAGCTTTTTATTTATTTACTTTATGTTTTGTAGTTAATTTACCGCTGGGGTAAAAAGTGAAACCTTTAATATAATTATATATGTAAATCTCACTTAATTATAATTAATAAATTATAATTTAACCGGATTAATTAATATCAGACTTTATTACCGCCTATATGGTCGGTCTAAATATAAATTACTTTACCGCCTATATTGCTGGTCTTTATGTGACAGATAATTACCGCCTATATGGCTGGTGTAATTGGACTAAATGGATTACCGCCTATATGGATGGTTTTAAATGTTTAACATTATTAATTCCTGAGAAAGCAGAACATAAAATAATTTATATATTATAATAAGTGAGATTCCTAGATAAGAAATATTAAATGTGGATCCTATAACCCCCAACATTTTATTTTTATTCTAGGGAAGTGATGAAACACAATATTCACAAGCTTAATAATTGATTTTCTTTATTATGGGTAATTCTTTAGTTTTTTTATTGAGTCTTAAGCTTAATGCTTCTTGTTGTCTGATCACCAATAAGATTGATATGGTAAACTTAAAATGAATTAGACATAGGGATTTTAGGTTTCAGCCTTAGATTCAATAGCCCACGATCTTCATTGAGGATAGATAACCCTTTAATAGATTTCCTTACAGGATAGACATATACTCTTTAATAGATTCAATAGATTTTCTTAATGAATCCAGGTAATGTGGTTGACATAGACATATGGTTCAATTGGGTTATATTGGGTATTTACGTCTGACCATCGACAGAGGCTTTTGCATATTTTCGTGTTCCAGGTTAGCAAACTGATTTATTACACATAGATAAGAGAATCAATTCATCTTTATAATAATATTGTGTGGAGTCATGACCCTAGATCCTTGAGTCTTTTATTTTATTTTCCTTAATATTTTCTTTTGAGTCTGTTTTTACTTTAATTAGCAAAATCACATTCAACCAACCAATCAAGCAATCAATTCCCTTCTCCCTATAATTAGATACCTGTAAATAAATAGATTCAACAATTAATAACAACAGTAGGAATTAAGTCCTCGTGGGATCGATATTTTTATACTACTTGAACGATACGTGCGCTTGCGTTACACGTGTATCTTTACGCCGGTCAGGGTTGAAGGGCTTTAATCAAAGTCACTATTAGGGCTAGGTAATGGTTTGGTGTTTCCCTTCATTCACTACATTTCTATAAGGAAAAGCTGTGAAGGCACCTAGATAATCATTTACTTGAAGCTTACCGTGTGGACTAATTTGGAGGACCTATTGTTTATTTCTGTCACCATGGCGATAAGAGCCTAAGAGGCTTGGGTATTTAAGAGAGTCCGCTCCACCCTCCCTCTGGAGAATCTTCAATAAGAAATCCATTTGACAGTCAGTCATGTATTATCACTCGTTGGCACGTACCTTAGCGTATAAAAAAAGGTGCGCTCACTTGGTCGTCCGAACCCTTGAGTGGGGAAACCTAGTTGTGGGCAATCTTTCGCCGACATGAGCCTTTGTTTACACTCATATAAACCCACATGTGAACCATAGTTGTATGACCAATAGAAGCCATCCCTTTTATGCTTGTGTTTGGGACCATCATCATTTGGATTCATTTGGACTTTTTGTCATGAGGTGTGAGCTTGTTGGGCCATTTAAACTGGGATGAGTTTGCGTCTCATGACGATTGGGCTGAAAGCTTCTAAAATGCTGATGGGTCACTTTATGTTTGGGCCCCTTATTATTTGAAGTTGTTTAGCCACGTTATTGCAAAAGTGTAAATCTGTTGGGTCTTTTTCAACTGGGATAAGTTTACACCTCGCAATAATATGATTGAATGCTTTGAAATGATAATGGGCCAACTTGTATGAAAACCTTGATGGCCTTAGAAAGTCCAAACATGATCCAAATATGCTTGAAGCACGAGTTCGATATCCGCACTGGCTTTCATCCAGAAAAGATACGCCTTGTTATGGCATATTTGTATACTTTCGGATGCTTCTAAATTCATTCGCACGACCACGGTTTCCAAAAGCCCAATTCCTCGTTTCTAGACAATGACATGATCCCATAATCAGCTTAGTTCATGTGGAAAATGAGTGGTCTTTGTCTTTTACTGATGGAAAGGGATCGAGGTAGCCAAGGTTCACCCCGTAGCATAGGAGAGAACTATTTTGTGTACCCCATATTGGTGCATAAAATAAGCCATACCTAGGACAAAAATGGACATACCACGAGTTTGGGAGGAATAAGGTCGGAAGGATATATTTTGTTTGATTACCTCACGTGTTTTATATATTCCATGCATCGCACGCATACACGTACCATGCTAACTCATAGTTTTGACAGCCATCATAGATATCCGTTGGGTTAGAAAAGAAGGAAGACTTGTCAAAAACAGTTAGAAAATATGAGCGAGTCAGATATTAAGTTTTCCCGTCTGGATCAATTAGAGACCAAAGTAACCAAAATTACCGAGCAACTACAAGTTTTGACCAATGCTGTGGCCAGTTTGACCGTACCCCATATAGCCAATAATAGGAAGTCCTGCAACCATAATAGAAAGACCATTGGAGGACCTTCAGGGACCAAGCCCACTCCTTCTGAGGTCGCCCCTATCAGAAACAGACGATTCTCCAATTTTGGTAGACCATTGTCAGAGGTGTTTGAAGAACTGAAAAGGCAAGGACTCATAAATCCCTTAGAACCTAAACCACTTCCAAACCCTGTGCCCTGCTACCTTGACCTAAACCTATATTGTTACCTCCACCAGCAAAAAGGCCATGAAACTGACAAATGCACTCGCCTTAGGCATGAAATCCAAGACCTCATTGATGCCCATAAAATACCCGACCTAGAAAAAGAACAACCCAACACACACAGAAACCCTTCACCTACCCACATGATCAACTTCGGCCTACCCGACAGCCTTGTCCTCCAACTCACGACCACCAAACATTTCGTATCGGGATATGGGGCAACGGTAGTAAAGATGAGATAGAGCAGAAGGGGGATTTCTGGGAAAACTTCTCGAACAGTGACAATAAGGAGGTTGCAAAAGGGGGAAGTAAATGGAAAAAATAACTACTGCAGTTGGAGAATCTGATTTTTGAAGAAAGCAAGAAGATGGAAGAAGGCGAGGCTGTAAATTTTGGAGATGCTTATTTTCCTGATCTGATTCAATTTTAGTCCTGCATTTATTAATAATAAAGACATTGATTTTGCCTACTTGTTCGAGTCTTTTCCTCAATAGTTAAACATGAGTCCGATGATGAAATTGTTTGCTTTAGGGTGAAACCTTAGAAACGATAAGTGCGAGAGGTACTCTCATCCGATATTTTGAGTAGTTGATCTCGACTAGACTCGCGAGAACTTAATTATAGGATCTTAGCGGTGAAAGCCTGAGTAGTCGGCAAGGTGACTAGTTGAAGAGAGTGCGGATCAATGAATGATCGTTTGCTTAGATGTCCATCATGACTTACTTGTGTTACGATATGTGGTATGGTTGGAAACCAAAGAAAAGTCTCTCAAGAAGAAAATATAAACCACCTATAACCGATAAGCGTGAAGCTACCCATGGGCGAGTATTATGACCACCATGAGGAGAAATGCTACCTTAAATGGTAGGTGTGTAAAAAAAAGAAAAAAAAGAGGAATACGAAAAAAAAAAACGAAAGAAAAGAAAAAGAAAATCATATCACATTGAGTACAGAGAAGTAATTACAGAGCATGATCAAGACATCTAGGTTGGTTTGACCCCTCGATCCCGTTCTTTGAAACAAAATCATTGAATTGGCTTACTCAAGGATCAAGCTGTAAAAGAACCTTAGCACACACACACATTGAGTCTGGTTTGGATCATTTATTCAAACGGTCGGATTTGAGTTGCCTCGAGTACTTTGAAGTCTCTCTGGTTTCGACAATGGGCATCATTTGAGGGCAATAATATGAACAACTATTGGGACTATCTCGTAAAAGAGAGTAATATGATATGACAGTACGGGACATCGCATCAAATGATCTACTTTGGCCGAGTGCAAGCGACGAAGAACAAAAAAAGATAAATCGAGGCTGAGGGCGATCAGTCTACCACCTCGAAAATCAGGGATATAACGGGAACTTGAGCCATGGGACCAAAGAAAACTAAGCAATCACCAGAGTAGAATTGACAGAAAGAAACTATAAGCAGGCCCAGGGGGCGATCAAAGATTTTTGTAGGCGAAAGACACCAAAAGAAGCACAAAGAAGGCATAACCCATCGGAATAGGAAACATATCCATGCATACATGCATACACATCATATACATACAATTTTGTTTTGTGTTAGCAGGTTTCGAAAAAAAATGAAAAGCGGAAAAGACGAGGCTCATCAAGTAACGGTTAAGAAATGAGCCATCTCTCACAAGTAACGGTTAAAAAATGAACAATCTCATCAAGTAACGGTTCAAAAATGAACCATCTCAACTCAAGTAACGGTTCAAAAATGAGCCATCTCTCATCAAGTAACGGTTCAAAAATGAGCCATCTCTCATCAAGTAACGGTTCAAAAATGAGCCATCTCTCATCAAATAACGGTTCAAAAATGAGTCATCGCTCATCAAGTAACGGTTCAAAAATGAACCATCTCTCATCAAGTAACGGTTCAAAAATGAGCCATCTCAACTCAAGTAAATGTTCAAAAATGAGCCATCTCTCATCAGTAATGGTTCGGGAATGAACCACCTCAACTCAGTAACGGTTCGGGAATGAACCATCTTTCATCAAATAACGGTTCGGGAATGAACCAGGGGTCAAACACCTCACGACCATATCAACTCAGTTCGAAGCATCTCGCAAAGCAGCAGGTAAGTACGACAGCTGACAAACCAGGTAAGTAAAAATGCATGCATAACTTTGATAGGATTGTCACTATCACACACTGTACAAGTCCCATCAAAGTGGGGGCGACTGTAGACACTTGCATTTTTGCATGAAACCCAATGATGAGCCTCGTATCGAGGCACTACCCGATAAGTTGCGGAAGTCGCGGGAAATGGATGTCGGAATTGAAAAATTTAAAAATAAATACATCAACAATTTTAACTTGCTAATTGGCCTCGGGTTCACCCGATTAATCTCTGTTTTAAAATATTAAGCCTCGGCCCAAAACCCCTGCACCCATCCAAAGCCCATTTCACTCAAGCCCAATCCAAAAATAATTAAAACATTTAAAACACATGTCACAAATAAAATTAAATCCAATTAAATCTAATTAAATTAAATTAAATCAAATCCAATTAAAATCAAATCAAATTACCCTTCCTAATTTAAATAAATCTATTCCTAATTTAGATAAATCACTCATTTAATTAAAGAAATTCACCCATCAAAAATACAAATATTCTCTCCCTAAATTAAACACACACATAATTACTTGATTTGTTTCCTTTTGAAATGCATGCAACCCTAACCCTAGGATGACCATTATAAAAAGAAACCAGATTTTCAAACCCTAATCTGCTTCCTTGGCCCTTCATTCTCATCCACGACCAAAATCAAAAGAAAACAAACCCTTGGCTTCCCTCCTCCTCATGCTCACGCCTCTCACTCCATCTCTCACACTCATTCGGCTTCATCAAGAAAGAAACCATAAACACTCTCGTGTCTTTCTCTCGCCAAGCTCTCATTTCTCTCTCTCGCCCATCCTCTCTCTCTCTCGCCTCCATCACTTCTCTCTCTCACGGCCACAACACATAAACCCTTCAACCAAAACCCTAATAAGTTATCTCTCATATCTCTCCATTTTCTCTCATAAAACCCACAAACACAGATCACGCCACTGACCTTCCACGAACAAAAAGCAGCCCTACACTCCACCGACAATCAAAAGCACTTCGGCACATTTCACCCTAGACTTCAACACACACAAGCCCCTCATGTAAGCAAACAACCCTCACATAAGCCATACACTCACGCCAAACACAGCCACGTTAACCAAGACTCACGCCACACACAACCACGATTAACTGCCCACTCACGCCAAGCACTATCCACGTAGCAACACAGTCCCACACACAAGCCAACAAACACTCACCCTGACCGAAAAGCAACCAACCCCCTGGACCGATTAAAACCCACAAAAAGAGTGAAGAATATAACCCCAAAACAGTGTCATGTACCACACAAAAACAGTCCTAAAACAGTGAAGAACCGCAATCCAAAATAGTAGAAAAATAGTGAAGAAAACAATGGAAACGGCAGTCCAAAACAACGACAAACCAGAAAAATAACGGAGCATTAACCCTTCCGGCGACGTCCCAACGCACTCCCGAGAAGCGACTTAAAAGGTAAGACCTGAGGGCCCCATTTGTTGGACAAAATGACCCATAGCGTCACTATTTGCACAGATCATTGTGTTGTTGTAGCAAATTAACTATGTGACAAGGAAATTGCACTCTCATCATTTGTGATTAGATCACCATAGATATATAAATGAAGAGAGGTCCCTATGATTAGTTCCTGGATTGAGATGATATGAGACAGTATCAGTCCACAAAGGATTAATCATTAAATATCCCTAGCCGTAGTATTATCGAGACTGGACATCGATAATGCGGAATAGGCTAGTATTGCACTTGTGCGCGTTGTGAGGGCACAACGGCATAGTTCTCATATATATAAGTATTGGATACTTGTGCAAGTGCGATAGGAGGTCGTGTTTCACCGATGGTACGGGAAACAGCTTCGCTCTGGATAGACCCCTCGGAATCCCATTGGTATTATGAATATGTGTGTATGGGAGGCCGAAATCAAGGTAGGTGTGTATAGTCTTAACCTGAGACTTACATCGCTAATGCTTACGACAATCGATATACTTTAGTTGAGGTCGTCTAGGACTGTAACCGGTTCTGTGTACGCCAATGCCGGGTATATTGAGAATCGTAGTGTATTGGATGTGATGTCAAGACGGAAGTATCACTCCAATCATAGTGGAGATGATGTCACGCAGGATACAGTATTAGTGCTCTTAAGAGATGCGCATCCAATCGTGATATTATGACCAGGTCATGAATATCCGATTATAGAGACTAGTTACCAGACATCCGATATGTGTTTCGGACGGGGCAGACACTTATCCAGCCCCAGCCCTAGCACGTGACTATCCGATACTGGGCCGATATACACAATACATTAGTATACTACGCTTGATACAGATCTTAATATTCTTTAATGGATATGTCCGGAGAATTAGGTAGACTTGGTGCTTTGCTAGGAGTCGACCTTGTCTCGTAAATCGGTAGAACGTAGTACTTGGTACGTACGTGATTCGGATACTCCGACGACCGTATTTACTGCCAGATTATCCGGGGATCTCATGGGTCGCTTCCCGATAATCCACCGATGACGCACAACTCGCACTCTTGAATAATCTGGGATTATAATAGAAGAGAGAGAAAATTAATCTAGGATTAATAACGGAGATATTTTATCCGGGATAAAATGTCGTCTAAAGAGAGAGAACGATTAATTTGGAATTGATCGATGAATTAATATATTCGATATATTAGACGAAATTAGATTTCGACGCGGAATTAAAATTAGATTTTAATTCGGGCAAACGAGTTAATTTAGAATTAATTCGTTAGCGACGTAAATAATAATTTCGCCAGGCGCAATTATTTATTTAAATTCGATTGAATTAACATCGCGACGTAAGCTCGGTATTTCGGAAATATCGAACCCGAACACGTGAGTGCACGTGGGCCCACTTTCATTTGGAAACGTGTGGGGCCCACATGACACATGTCATTCTAATGCTTTGCATGTAGATTGTGTACATTGCACTCAATGTCATTGCATGGAGTTTGAGTGTTTGACACTCTAAGCCATTGCATGTTTTGTGTCATAAATTTATTATTAATTTAATAAATATTATGGCATAAATATAAATTGATTTTTGGTAAATCATTTTTTAACTTAATACACAATTCAACTCTCTCATTCTCTCTTCTCACCTCACGCCCAAAACAGAAACTTTGGACTGGTTTTGAACCAGAAAAATCGTGAGCAAGGGAAGCCAAGAGTTGGGTTTTCATGGTGAAAACCGCAAGTGCTAGCACACTACGAGTCTTGCGAAGGTGGTAGGGAGGTTCACCCATGAGGCGGGACTCATCCGACGGAGTTTGGAGCTTCGTTTTGAGACCCGAAACTGCCAAGACAGTGAGCATGGACTGGTTGCAGTGGCGTGAGCAGGGCAGTACGTTTTTGGCCTTGATTCATCTTCAAATCGACATAACCGATCAATGTGAGTATTCCGCTACCTCCGTTGATGTATTCATGCATGTTTTCATGTCTTGATTTGATCTTGGGACCTTAGAATTTATTCAAATCATGCTCAACAAACATTTACCCAAATTTTAAGCCCTACATTTTTCATGCTTGCAACATTAGCTCTGATACCATTGTTGGTAAAAATCTAAGGTCCCAAGACCATTTTCTATATTTTATTTTGTTATCCCGGGCACGACATGCTTGGTTGGACGTGGAATACGTCCAACCGGACATGCGAAGTCCTACATTAAAAAATGGCCAAACTATTGGTCACATGCTTTACTATTCCGCATTTATTTTCAGTCATTTATTTTCCTTTAATATTTCGCACTTAGCTTACTATTTATCATTTATGTTATTTATTGTTGTTTCATCACATGCATTGTCATATTCCATGCATACATTGAGTTGGTGATTGCGTGCTATCTCTTGCGGTATATCGGATGGAAACCCAGACGTAAATTCTATAGTCGAATCCGAATATACGGTAGTGCGGTCTGTACTTGGGATACAACTCCACATACCGCTTGAGAGACTTTCAAGCACATGTTACATTTTGGTATTTAATTTTGTTCCGCTATTTATTTTCGATGTGTTGTTTCTTTAGTCATGCATTGGTAATTGAATGCGCATGAGCTAACTAGGGTGGATTAAAGGTCATCTATTCGAGAGAAATGCCTGAAGGCTACCTTTACCACGATGTTTTGACGCGCCTTTTATTATGTCATTTTCCATTTGCATATCATCGCTTTATTTATGCATGCATTGCATTCTAGTGCGTATGGGATAACTAGGATGGATTAAAGGTCATCTATTCAAGGGAAATGCCTAAATGCTACCTTTACCATGATGTTTCGTCGCGCCGGACGAGGTACACTCGATTGAATGTGAAATGTGTTCAATCGGGCATACAAGGTCTCATATTATTTATTTGTTTATTCATGCATTGATAATTTAATGCGCATGGGCTAACTAGGGTGGATTAAAGGTCCTCTATTCGAGGGAAATGCCTAAAGGCTACCTTTACCATGATGTTTTGCCGCGCCGGATGAGATACACTCGAGTGAATATGAAATGTGTTCAATCGGGCATAGAAGGTCCCGTATTATTTATTTGTTTATTCATGCATTGATAATTTAATGCGCATGGACTAACTAGGGTGGATCAAAGGTCCTCTATTCGAGGGAAATGCCTAAAGGCTACATTTACCACGATGTTTTGTCACGCCGGACGAAGTGCACTCGATTGAATGTGAAATGTGTTCAATCGGGTATACAAGGTCCTATATTATGTAGTTGTTTATTCACGTATGTGTTTGTGTCATTTCGGATACCACTTAGGTAATCCCGTTCAAATGCGTTTCCGAACGCTACACGAACGTATGCATTCTGTCTTGTTTCCGTTCGAACGTGTTTACAAACGCTACTCGAACGCTCATGCATTCTGTTTTACCATGCATCAGGTCTTGTCCCGTTCGAACGCGTTCCCAGATGCTATACGAACATGAACATTATGTCTCTTTATCGTTCGAATGCGTTTCCGAACGCTACACGAACGCATGTATTCTGTTTACCGTTCGAACGTGTTTTCGAACGCTACACAAACGTCCATACAGTGAACAGATTTCTTTTCGTCCCATTTCATGCACGGTTGCTTCTTTGGTCATTTCTTTTGCATTACATAATTAATCATATCATTTCATTATTGACACTTTTACTGTTATCATTTCTTTATATTTATGCATTTATCTACTGAATGTGTTCATGAGATTGTGTGATTGCCTTTATTTCACTTACTTCTATGCATGCAAACTTAGATATAGGTTATTCTTGCGTGTGTATGTTGCGTAGACTTGGTTATATTATTGTATGAATCCGTTCGTTACAAGTGACATAAGTAAGAGACCATTCCGAACCCAACGGTTTGAGGTCTTCCCTTGCGAGGGGTGAGTGCGGCCTTAAATCATTTCCCAGTTCACACTGGGTGGCGACTTTATTTTATTTCTCCAGTTTAGTCCCCCGCAGGCTACTCCGTACTCCCGACCGGGCCGCGAGCCCCGGGACAGCGTCGCCCACTACTGTGTCCTACAGTTACGCTTTACTAACTGTTGTCCACATACTTAATAGGGTTTCATCGAAAGCTGTTTCTACTACCCCTTATCAGATATGGTTCGGTAGAAATCCAAGTCTTATGTATTTAAAGATTTGGGGTTGTCCTGCATACGTTAGAGTTGCGCAACGGGATAAACTAGCACCCATAGGGTATAAATATAGGTTCGTTAGATATCCTAATAATTCCATGGGATATCAATTCTACGATTTCGAGCAACGAAATATATTTGTTGTTCGTTTTGCCACTTTTCTTGAAAAGTAATTTTTGAGAGAAAGTGGGAATTATAGTAAGATTGAACTTGAGATGGAACCAGAGATCTAATTAGGAGAATGATCTACAACACAAGTTCTTCGTAAGTCGAATAGAATATCAAAGCCTCCTGAGATATTGTTTTTAACATCTGATACGAGCCTTGATGTTCTCATCTTGGAGGAAACAGATCCGACTACATATAAAGAACCGATATTGGATATCTATTCGGGAAAATGGCAGAAAGCCATGAAATCCGAGATGGATTCTATACATGATAATCAAGTCTGGGACTTAGTTGAATTTCCTGAAGGAATTAAACCTATAGGATGTAAATGGGTTTACAAAAGGAAACGAGGGCCCGATGGAAAACCTATAGGATATTTATTATACAACTATCAGAGTATTTATACTAATTACAGATCTATAACTAACTGTGTATACTAATTAACTATTGGCTAAGCTAAAACAAATTTTGTAACTAATGCTAAAAACTGTGTAACTTCATTTGCTGAGATGGACTGATGGTGAGCTGATCTGGTACATGCTGGACTTGTTCTCTACTGTATTCTTCAACCAACTTACTGTAATGAGCTTCCTTAACACCTTTGAGCTCAGCTCATTCACCCAAAATTTCCCCCAAATCGAACCCATTACTGCGAGTTGCATCTACTCCTCGTCGCCGGAGGCCGAACCTTTCACTACGAGTTGCATTTTGTAAATATTCCTATTAGTAAATTTTGTGTCATGTTATATTGCTTTTGATGTTGCTTTTGTTGCATCTACTCCAATTTGAGTGGTTTTGGGCAACTGGTCTCAACTTCCGTAGAGGGTCAATTGTGATAATGGACTTTACCCTACCGTGGAGGCTTTTTAATACCCATCTTTTATATTTATTTTGTACAGGATTCAGCCACAAAAGTTGAGGGAACATTATTCTTAGTAGCAGTGTCTTTAAGTGCTTGTAGCAGGATGATTCTGTGAACTTGTTTAATTTGGTCATGTTGTGATTTGGATTATGGTGCATGTGTAGTTTCAAATGATGGAATTTGTGTTTATTTGGTCTTGTTTAATCCAAATCGTAAGTTTTGGAAATGTGATAAATGCAAGGACTTTAAAATAGAAAATCCAAATATCCTGCAGAATTAGTGGAAGTATTTGTAGGGATTGAGAACAGAAGTACCTACAATTTATAAAAAGAAAAATTAATTATATTTTCATATAAATAATTTAAATCATAAAATTTCAAAACTTATTGTGGTCACATTACTCTCTTGTGTTGGGCATACGACATCAGATTAAGAAGATAATGGATTGGATAATTGTGAAACCTACAAGTTAATAAAGACATTTAAAAAATTAATAATTTTATTTTAAACACATAACTATCGTACTATAATAAACTTACTTCAATATTTGTTCTTGAAGAAACCCTTTTTGAATTTTGTCTAGGTTTTTTTTTTTTTTTTTTTTTGAAATTTTCAGATTATTTTCTTCGACAAGGTGGACGACATTTATGAGTAGTTAGTATAGGGTCATTTGTGCTTGTGGTCTCATTCCAAGTACTTACTTGGATAATAGGTGCATTTTTCTCACTAGTACACTGTCTCTTTGGCATACCATCTTTCAAAAGATATTGATAAGTGTTGTCATTATCAGAAGCTATATCTACAAGCTCGGAAAAAACAGTACACAATTTTTCATATCTGACTTGCTCATCTGATGAATTCCGGACATCATCATAACCAACTCTATCCTTACTATGATATTGTTAGGGTTGGTGTTCGGAATGTCAATCCACATCGTATTTATGTCTAATTCATGAATACGAACAATTTCTTTTTCCATAATATTACTTATTTATGGTAGTACTTCTTGGTTTTATATATATATATTCGATCTAATTACGATTAGCTTGAAACTAAATAGGATTTAGTGATATGTATATAGTAGACAAAGACCCGATAATATATAATGTAGTGCGCAGTTACAAAGTAGTTTGTAATTGACATTTGGAAGTGTCACTACTAGAAGTATATTATCAAATAAAGTTTCTGGTCAAGATTTACTAACACAGGTCGGTTAGTAAAATTCGTTGAGACCAATACACGTCGTATATCGAGACTTGGTCCGATGGTTTATCCCAATGAACCATAAGTCTGGGGAGACTCGTATAGACTTGTATGTGTTTATATTCGATAAACACTAAACGACTCATCAAAGATTTCCTAATAGATGGTACACCAACGTCAATAGGAATCTTCTCGGGTCAAGTGAGCATAGTGGTCATTTGACTTGAGATACCACTATGGATGTATGAGGTATCCTCCACACTTTGATGGAAGTCACGTCACCGATCTATTTAGATCAGACCTCCGACCGTTCGTTGGGTGTGGATTGATACTCAGGATATCATGTGCGTATCAAGATAGGATTTGTTAGTTCTGTGTACAGAGCATGGGTATTCAATATGGAATTAGCAATCTGTTAAATCCATGTGCCTGTGGTACACTGTAGAAGTAAATTCTAAGTGTTATTAAGAGATTGCTAATAGAATCGTTGACATGATTATACCTATAGAGATTTGACATTTTTATCTATATCTCTGGAATACCTGTGACGTAGGGATTATATGTATGCGATGTCCTCGACCTGTATGATTCAGCAAGATTATCCGTGGTTATCATAATTTACGGGTGGATAGATTATGGACACGAAATTGGATTTCGTGATGGATATGCCTGAATCTAGAGAGCCTTACTAATGAAACATACTTGTAGAGCACTAGAGCAACTATTATAAACAATATTGATTATTTATAAATCGTTTAACGGTTAAACGAAAAGATACATGCATAGGGGCTATTCGGTCATTTCTAAGTTAATGTGTATTTGGATTAAATACTTGATTTTATTAAATACACATTAATATTTTGGTCAAATAAAGTATTTGACACATGTTCCAAATATATGTATTACAAAATATTTAAAGTAAATATGATACATGTATTTAGATATTTGTATTAAGTAATTATCTAATTATTTAATTGTTAAATAATTAAATACATTTATCTTTATCATCATTATGCTTTTAAATGGCAAAATATGATTGGTGCATATGTATTTTACTTTTTGGAAAAAGGTAACAAAATTGAATTTGGCTTCTTTAATATTGATTAAAAATTGCCAAATTTTTATTTCCAAAAATGCCCAATTTCGTTCCTAACCCTACATATATAATGGTTTCATTTTTCATTTGTAACTTTGTGTGTTAAGCTTCCAAAAATATTACAAAAGAGAGTTGAGAGAAAAAGGTGAAGAAAACAAGAAGATTTGAAGAAAACTTAAACTTTTGTAAGTTTTTTCAATTCCTTTTCAACTAGAAAAATATTTCTAGGGTTCCAAGCTTTAACATATGATGTTTGGATGTTTGTCTACTCTTTTAATTTTTTAATATGATGGTTGGAAGCATGAATGAAAGATGTATGCATGTATATAAACAAAGTTTGCTTATTAATGGTTAATAAGCACACTTTTGGTCATTAGATGATTTGGTTATCATTCTAGAGTTGCTTAGCCACTCATAAATGACCTAGAATTGTTCTTGAGTTGTTTCATGGTGGTGAGACTTGTTTGGTCTGGTAAGGATTGAATTAAAGTATTGAATTTGTTTAATTTGGTGTAATTTGTCAATTTGTGGAAATTGTAAAATTAGGGTTCATAACCCTTTCCAAATTTGGGGCTTTTCATATATGTGTTGTAATTTGATTTATATATGATGTATATTAATTTTGGGATTGATTGGATTTGATCTTGACATGTTTTGAACTAAAAAGGACCAAATTGTAAATCCTGGGAAATTAAGGGACCTCTCGGCAATTTGGGAAAAATTATTTTCGTGAATTGCAATTTATATTTTCATGTATAATATAACCTAATTATATATTTTGACAAATTAGGACTAAAATGATCAAAATGTAAAGTTTTGGGGCCTTTTGATAATTACTGAAAAATCTGGAAAAAAATTTCAGAATTCTATTTTTCATGTATATTTGATGTACAAATCATTTTGGTTGTGATTGGAAATCACCTAAGCTTGTTTTGAACAACTTAGGACTAAAATGATGAAAATGGAAAATTTTGAGTTTGTATGGTAATTTACTGAAATTCTGATTTCTGGGTTAAAAATTTCTGTTTTTGAATATTGAGTAATTTTAAAATAATAATTTTATTTTAATTACCCAAGAAAAATTAAAGAAATGGGAAAATTTGATTTTCCTGCATTTCGCTGCGTAACCCGGGTATTTTGCCCAAAACCCCAACATATGTCTCTTCACATGCTTTCTCCATCTTCGTACTATGTACTTTTCTAGAAACAACATGCATCTTACTGACGCTTTTATTATTTTACCAGGTGGGCTGGGCAAGTTGGAAGAAATATTCATAGTTGCGTCGTGGACAAATTTGAACATTCACCGAAAAACCATTGAACTACTTAATGTAGATCATTTTTTCGATTTTTGTGGGTGTCTTGATTCACTGTAAATAATCTCATCTTGATTGATACAATTGATACTTTACCCCATATTATATGAGAGAATAATTTAAATCTGGACTAATTATTGACAAACTTTGTTACCGCATTTATGAATGTTTTATATATTTGGCATAATTGAGTACCTAACTGAACTTTTCATAAACAAATATTATCACCACCTATATGGTTGGCTCCAATTGATTTTCCTATGAGATTTCCGTCTGTCAAAGTTTTTGGGATGATTCCTAAAACTTGACTACCTCATCATTTTACACTTATAGTTTCATTAATCCTCTTAATTTAGCACATTTGTGTTTCATATATTTTTATTGTGTTTTTTTATTTATTGTGTAGATAAAATATTATTTTGGAAGCTCAATAGGAAAAATGGATATGCACAACGATAACCAAACCCCAAGAGCCTTCAAAACTCTCACGATGGTAGTTCTGAGAGTCAACATATTGACCAAGTCAAATATGTTATTACTCAGTGGTAAGGTCATCCAAATACTCATTCTTGAACCTCGTAAAGTTAAAAATGAGTCAGCTTCAGAGGGTAAGGAATGGCTTGATGAACCATTTACATATTATTGATGATAACGAATTTTCACATGCACCTCTATTTCATTTTTCTAGTTATGCATCCAAAATATTATTTCATCTACATAAGAAATAAAAATCACAATAAAAATATATAAAATATAAATTTAATTATTATTTCATAAATGTGCTAAATTAAGGGGATTAATAAAATTACGTGTAAAATAATTAATTTTCAGTTTAATAAATATACACTTTTTAGTATTCATCATACCTATTATATAACAACACTGAAATTGCATGTCTGCAGAGAATCCATTTACTTTCAAATCTTGAAAATTTACAAACGACCTCACCCTCATCTTTTTCAAAACTGACATGAAAAATTTGAACTTTACCTTGTCTATCATCTTCAAATACCTTATACATTGATCCCCCACTCATTTCCACATTACATTACATCTTTCCAATTAGCTCTTGTTGAAATTCTTGAAACTTGGAGATGGTGTAAACATCTTGAACTTGATTTTCCATAGCAAAAGAACTTACATACGGAATACCTTGATTAAGAGACTTGACATATGCTTCCTTTTCTTTTTCAACTTTACTATGCAATGTATTACTATATTGCTCCATAAATTACTTCAAAGTAATTTTTGAGTTAAGATACCCATAGAAAAATCATTCATACTCTTATTGCGTTGCATGGTTGACACTCTCACCCAAAAACTGTCTTTAACAAAAGGTGGAACCTACAGATATCTCACATCGTATAAACCACTAAGCCATTGATCATTTCCCAATTCATAGGTCATTAACATCGATTTCCAAGTTTCCTCAAACTCAACCGTGCTCTGTGAATCATAAATAGCGTGATGTTGAGAATGTCTAATAGCCCATACTGTTCATATGCCTCTAACTTCTCAGGCACATTCTTAAGTATATGTAATAAACAAAGCCGATGTCTGGTGTTTGGGAAAATAATGTCAATTGTCTTTTTAATTGCTTTATCCTGGTTTGTAATGATTCCGATGGGAGAAAAATGAGACATGCAAGATAGCCATATCTATAAATAACCATGTAAATGTGTTGGTGTCCTCATTTGAAATTAATCCAAAATAACAAAATAGAATGGATGTGATTTTTAACTCCAACGAATGAAGCGAATGGCATATCATACCTATTGTCGCCAATGACCCAAATGTCATTATGTCTCAGGCCCACACATCATACTTGCATCAGAGCATGACTCGTGACCTTCATCTAGCCCCAAATGACATATTAGGCAATTACCCAGGCCCAATCAAAGTGGGTTTCAACCGCTGGACAATCAACAACACACAAGGCTCGTTTATAGGCACTTGAGTCCATCATACATCCCCCCCAAGGGTTAGAGTCCACACGACCCAAAAAGCTTTAGCAGGCCCTTATCATGTTACTTGATGATTCCAGACGATATCGCTCAAGTAATATAGTAACAGTCAGTCAGATGTCGAACCCATATAAACTTATTACAAACCTATTAATACTAAAACTAGACTTAACTTAACTAAAACTAAACAATTGATGTAAAAGAGATATGGTTAAACTAAAAAAAATTAAAATAGAAAATTAAAATTACTTTGGAAAACCTTATGAGAATGAGAATCTAGGGTTGTAATTCTACCTAAGCATGCGAATAGATTTAATACATTTTTATCCAATTGAACAATTAAAATGGATTATTAACTTAGAACACTAATTTATCTACAAGCATTTTCTGATAGTTAGGTATAAACACCTAACTTAATTTAATTACTTATATTCTTATGATAATTAAGTCAAGTTAAACTCATTAAGAATATTTTATAATATTGGCTATGCATGCCCTACAAGTATATTCCTATCATACACATAAATCTATTCATTAAGAACTACGATCACATGCTATTATTCCCAAGGCTAAACTCATATTCTCTTTTCCAAGTTCCTATGGTTTACTACAACAATCCCATTGGGGATCAAGTAATATAAATCATTAAGATTAGAAAATAATAAATAACCAAATGTAACACTTAAAATAATAAAAAGTTATAAATTTGAATTAAATAAATTGCTCATGTTCCATTACAACCCTAAACTAATGAATTAGCTGCACATAATTGTCATTAAACACAAATAATTCATTAGTACAAAGCAAGACATCATAAAAAGTAGATTAGAATAACAAAGGAAGATGAACTCATTTTGGTGAGATCCTTTGCTTTAATCTTCAATCTTGACCGAGGTTTGGTTATTTCCTTGCCCTTGGTGTCCTTCTCGCTCTTAAGTCTCCAAAAGTATGATATTTAGGGTTTGGGACGAACTGGAACTTATATAGGGAGTGATGAGAGCTTTCTTTCTTAAGAAACGGAAGTTCTAATTGAACCTGAAAATTGACCCATTGGCGCATTAATGGAAGGCAGAATGCACTTTGCTTGTATAGGTACAGTTGGCATGCCAATGAGCTCCCGTTGGCGTGCCAATGAAAGGCATAAAGATTTTTACTTTTTATCAAGAGCCGATCTCAAATGCAGAAGTATATGAGGTCGAAATTAACCCCAAAGTTACTGCATCACACATAAGCTTGAAAATATCAATGTCACAATCACAATCACATTAATAAGTAACATAGAACTCAGTCACAATCACAGTGACAATCACTTTAAACTCGATGACGGTCACGATAAACTCAGTCACAGTCACATTGACACTTTTTACAATCAAATTGAGTTCAGTCACAATCACATTTTTCCTAAATCACACTTTTCATAAGTTACATTCTAACTAAGTCACACGAAACTCAATCACAATCACAATAACTTCAATCACATTTACCTTAGTCGCAATCACTTTTTTTTTAGTCAGACTTTATATAAGTCACGTTTTAACTAAATTACATAGAACTTAGTCGCAGTTACATTAAACTCAGTCATAGACAAAGTCACATTTCCTCAGTCACAGTCACATAGAGCTCAGTTATTATTGTCACACTTTATATAAATCACGTTTTAATTAAGTCAAATAGAATAGAGTTACTGTTACAGTCATATTAATCTCAGTCACAGACAGTCAGACACAATCACATTTACCTCAACCTCAGTCATATTGATCTCAATCATAATCACAATTTTCCTATGTATTTTACTTTTTTTAAAGGTGGACAAATCCTAAATTTAATTTTTATCTTCTTATCTCCCCAAGATATGAAACTAAGCGGCCAGCTAAATAAATCTACTTGAAAATTACTCACTTGTGCCTTTAGAAGCCACTACTTGCATAAATATATATTTAAACTTGTCCAATCTTAACCTAAAAAAATTTGTTGTCAATGATCACGTGAAAAGTGATTAGGGATCACGATCTCATTTTACCTGTCTAAAAATATATTTTGATTTGTCCAACCCTTACTTTAAAAAATTATTTTTCACATGAATAGTGAACAATTAAAAAAAGAGGGTGGAATAATATTTTCCTTCACTCTCTATAAAGAGTATAAACATTGCTCTCTTTAAAAAAAAAAGGACTAATTACTAATAGAATTCAAAAACACTAGGACTAAATACAAAATAAGTTAGGAACTTATCCTTAATATGATTTATTGGACTAATAATTAATTCTGTATTTTCTTTATGTTGAAAATCTAGACAAAAGATGTAAAATCTACTTCCATTTACAAATATTTTAGATGTAAAAAAAATTTGAGTCTCAAATTGAGTTTGACTCGTTTTTTTTTTTTTAAAAAAAGCCCGTGGGGACGAAGCCCCATGGGATTAGTGGGGACTCTAGTCCCATTAGGATTAAAAAAATTATTGGTACTATAATTTTATGGGTAGCCTCTACTATTGTGAAGCTTGCAATAAATGAAGTCTGGTTAACCTCTATTAAAAAAATATTGATTTAATAAACTATTTAAAAGATTGAATTAATATATGGCTCATAAAACAACAAAATTTAACTTCTACAAATATCTTACACATTTTTTTCGATTCAACAAAAATACTCAATTAAGACAATGTATATCCACTTATTTATATGTTATTGCATTACATCAATTATATGTTAGTAATATTAGCACTGATTCTACATGTCTGCAAGTGTGGAGAGAACATTTTCAACTATAAAAAATTTTAAAAAATTGGTGAATAATAGTGAAAATTTATATGTTTTAGGTTCTGACTCTATGCGGAATTATAAACAAACTCTATGCGGAATTATAAACCAACTCTATCTAAGACAAGTTTAGGGCAGAGTTTCTATGGTTAAGTCCAAGTACCCTTAAGTCTAAGCAATTTTCACAAACTAAATAAAAGTAATAATTAAAGAGCGGAAAGTAAAATAATCAATACAGAGATTTTGTTGACGATATGGAAAACTCTTGACAGAGAAAAACTACTCTGGGTATATAGGTTACTAGTCAAATACCTCTAGACTGTAATAACTCGAAGAAATCCCCGAGTCTACACCAAACAGCCTTCTTCAGAACCTCTGAATTCTCTGAGTGAATCAACCTTACGAACTCACAACACCAGAACTCCGACTACCAGTCTCCTCCTTAGAACTTTGAAGGCTTAGGGTATTGGGTTAAGGTGGTGTTTTGTGTTGATGGTTTATCAAAGAACAATCTCACTAAAAGAAAGAAGACAATGGAATTAAATAAGTCTTCAAGGTAAAATCTCAAGAAGGTGGAAAATAAAAGATATTGTAGGTCTGAATAATGTATTTCTAACAATGGGTAAAGTGAATGAGGCTTTGTTTAAATAGGCGGGGTATATATAGTGTTTTATTTGTAGTAAAAAGGCTTAAAAACACGTACAAAATAACCCAGTTGTGTACGGAAGTTCGAACGCCTGAAGAACGTATGACGCAAACAAGCTGTTTCGCAAATCCATTCAAACGTCACGACGAACGCACAACGAATACAAGCTCTTAAGAAGTTTTCATTCGAACTTCCTAAAGAACGAACTATGCAGGAGAAGCCTCTGCATAATTTTGTTCGAACGCAAGTACGAACATGACACTAACGACGAGCTTCTGATACCTTCATGCAAAGTCTTCTAAATACTTGTCCAATTGCTCCAAGATTTTCAAGACTCATTATAACTCAATTGAACTAGTTTTGTTATGGAAGTATCTAGCCAAAACTGAATCAAACAATCTCCCCCTTTGACATTCCATTACAAGACTACCTAATACAAATACTATGGTAATAGATGCAAAAATAAAATAGTCAATTGCCAACCATCAAGACAGAAACTTATTTAATGAGACTCTAACTAATATCTAATCAACAAATAGTCTTGAATACGCAATGCCATCGTAAATAGATTGCTCACCAGAAACAGCCACAAACAACAAAAATTTTTTAAAAAGTAAAGAGAATATAAAGAGCAAATAAAAATATAAACCTACCCCCATTTAATATAAAATATTAAAACTCCTTCCCATTTTTATCACGAAATGAAAATAGATAAAAATAATCAACATGCATCAAGGTATTGTTGGGGTTGGTGCTCAGAACATCAATTCCCGATTGTATTTTCTTGTAAATACTATTGTAAATGTTTTATTATGAATAAATTGAGCAGTTTCTATAATATAATATATCTTCTTATATGGTAAAGACGTAATAGACCATAGAATGATTAGTCATGATGCAGTTGCAAAAGCGTCGCAACTGACATTGAGTTGTATCATGACGATGTCATTCTTAGACAGTTCCTGGTCAAGGTTTACACTACTTGGTCAGTAAAGTAAACGTGTTGAGACCGGTACATGTCATATACTGGAATATATGATTCCAATGGTTTCTTAATGAACCATGAGTCTTGGAGACTCGTATAGACGTGTAGGTGTTTATAGCGGATAAACACTGAACGACTCACTGGAGATTCTTAATGGATGGTACACCAACGTCAATAAGAATCTTCTCGGGTTGAGTAGCATTTGTGATTCTTTGACTTGAGATACCACTGTGGGCACATGAGACATCTTCCATACTTAGATGGTAGTCACGTCGCCAATCTATTTAGATCAGACCTCCGCATGTTCGTTGGGTGTGGATAGATCCTCAGGGTGTCCTGTGTGTGTCGAGATAGGATCCGTCAGTTCTGTGTACAGATCATAGGTAGTCCATATATGATTAGCAATCAGATAAAAACCATGGGCCCGTGGTACACTTTAGAAGTCATTTCTAAGTGTTCTTTTAGAGATTGCTAATAGAGCCATCGATGAGATTGTCCATATAGAGATTTGACGTTTACATCTATATCTCTGGGATATATCTGGATACCTGTGACGAAGGAATTATACATATGCCATGATCTCGACCTGTATGATTCAACGAGTTTATCTGTGGTCGTCATAATTTACGGGTGGGTAAATTATGGACACGAAATTAGATTTCGTGACGGATATGCCTATATTTAGAGAGTCTTACTAGTGAAATATACTCGTAGAGCACTAGGGCAACTTTTACGAATAATACTGATTATTTATAAGTCGTTTAAAGGTTAAACGAAAAATACATGCGAAGTGACCTAATAGTCATTTCCTAATTTTTGTGTATTTGTATTTAATGATAGATTTTATTAAATACACATTAATGAAATGTCAAATTGTGATATTTTACATATATCATAAATATATATGTATTTGGATATTTAAAGTAAATATAATACATATATTTAAAATATTTATATTTAAATAATTATTTTATTATTTAATTGTTAAATAATTAAATTAATTAAAAATATAAATATCTTTAGTTTTGATATTTATTGGAAATGCCTTGAGTTGCTTTTGTTGACTTGCTGAAATTCATTAAAGTTGTAATGATCAAGTTTGCAAGTTGATAAAGCAAAAATTAAATGAAACAAAAATTAAATATCTAGATATTTATACTACACAATTTCGGCCAAGGCTAAATTGGTGGAGGTATATATTATTTTGTTTCATTTCATTAGGTTAAGGGTTCATAAGTTACAAAAACAAACACAAAAGAGTTGAGAGAAAAGTTTGAAGACAAAAGGAAAAAGCTTAGAAAATTATTGATTTTGTAAGTTTTTCTTTAAGGCCTTCAACATAGAAAATATTTCTAACATGCTTAGCTTCAATATGTGTTGCTAGGATGTTGTCTCTACACTTACAGTTTGTGTTTTAATTGGTTGTGAACTTGTTTGAAAGATGTGTGCATGTATGGTTTATAAGTGAGATTGAAATGGTTTCAATGACTTACTTTTGATTATTTTATAATCATGTTGTCATTCTAGAGTTGCTAAGCCACTCATTGATGACCTAGAATTATTCTTGATTTGTTTCATGATGGTAAGACTTGATTGGTGTCGTTTAGATTGAATTAAAGTGATGGATTTAATTGATTTGGTAAGATTTGTCAATTTGAAGAAATTATAAAATTAGGGTTCTTAACCCTTTCCAAATTTGGGGCGTTTCATATATGTGATGCATTATGGTGTGTATATGATGCATATCAATTTTTGAGTTGATTGGATTTTATCTTGGCATGTTTTGAACATAAATAGACCAAATTGTAAAAACTGGAAAATATTGGGGTTGTTCGGCAATTAGACAAAAATTTGGGATTTTATTGCAATCTGATTTTGATGTGTTGGACATGTTGAAAATAATTTTAGAAATGATTTAGAATTATCCAAAATTGTATTTGACAATTTTAGGACTAAAATGATCAATTTGTAAAGTATTAGGGTAATTCGGTAATTACCAAGAAATTTGATTTCTTGTGTAATTTTTCAGAATTTGATAATTGGGTAATTAAATAAATAAGTTTATTTAATTGATCCAAGAAAAATTTTGAAATCGGAAAATTTTGATTTCCACGATTCCGCTGCGATATCGGATTTTCGTCATAAAACCCATACAAAATTGTATAAGAGCGAGTCTGATTCTGGACACCCTAATATGATTATGCCTTTTAAATTCAAAGTTTGATTCAATCTTTACTTTATACATGCATGTGTTTATTTAATTTGATTAAATAAATTAAAAAACATCTTTTACGGAAAATCCCTTATTAATAAGGTTTTATGTTAATTTTGTATTTGATGCATATTACATGGTTCGTCTTGTCAATACGGTTTATGGATATTTTTCTGTGACTACATCCGAGATCGTGCCAAATCTGTAAGGATGTAGCCGATAGAAATTTATTTATGCCGGATGTATATCAGATATTAGATAAATTCAAGCGAAAGCGGAATCCTGAACGTGCCAAAGCTGTCAGGGTTACGCAAGTAGCTTGGGTTTATCATTGACAAGTTTAACCTTGGTATGCCTTATTGTGAACGTGCCAAAGCTGTCACAAGGAGAAACGACCAGGACCAGAAACCCATGAGTCATTATTGAGTGATTGACAATGAGTTGTCTACCTGATGAATATACGTAGGCGAGACCGTGCCAAAGCTGTAAGCTGAAATATATTCATGGGATCCACCTTTCACTATTTGTATTTAATTTAATTATCAAATCTTTGTATTATGTGGGAGGGGCATTTTTGGGGATTACAATATTGCATGATTTAGTGGGAGGGGCATTTTTAGATTAAAAATCCATGATCTAGTTAATGCTTTCGATATTATATGAAACTGTTTTATTTCTGCTAACCGTTTTTCGTAATCTATATGATAGATTTGCGATGGTAGCATAATCGACTAATCTGTTTGCGCGTATGTTGGATACGAACAAACTTAAAGGCGTTGAGAACTTCGTCGATTGGGATTTGGATTTAAGGATTGTCCTTGATTCCGAAAAGTTGGGATATGTACTTGAGGGTTCGCTGCCCCTTGCTGTGTCTGAGGACGCAACACCGGAGGAACACCAAGTTTTCCAAGCTTGGAAAGATGATGATTTAAAAGTTAAATCATACATCTTAAGTTCACTGGCACCGGGACTCAAGTAACAATACTATGGCATGACAAATGTGTTTAGTATGATGATGCGATTAAGAGAATCGTTCATGAACCAAGAACAAATTGTTGTTCATAAAGTTGCGATGGAACTATTCCATGAGCGACTGGACGAGGGGCAAGCTGTGAGCTTGCATGTTCTTCACATGATCGATCAATGAGGCAACATAATTTCCCTCTGAATGACATTCTCGGTAGGAGTGTTATTCTTGGTTCGCTCCCAGCTTTATATCGCCAATTCGTGATGTATTTCAACATGAATGGGATTATATGTTCCTACCATGAACTGTATAGGATGCTGATCACGGCGGAAGATGACCTAAGGAATGAAGTACCGACTTGCCCTCTGAAACCTACTTCACTTTCTGCTTCTTCCCAGACCTGGTCAAAGGGAAAGAAAACCAAAACGAAGAAGAATAATGGTTTCAGTTCTCAACCACAATGAAAGATAGCAAAGCCCAAGAGCGGTCTGACGACAAATACCATCACTGCAGCAAAGTCGAGCACTGTAAAAGGAACTGTCTTGTCTACATTACCCAGATAAGGAAAGAGATAGCATCTACATCACGTACATTATTTTTCCAGTTATTGATATCTCAATGGCTTGTGAAGCTGTTACATCCAGATGGATTTTAGATTCTGCTTGTCATGTTCACATTTGCAATTAGTTGCAGGTGCTGAAGCAAAAGTAAGAAACTGAAGCCTGAAGAGATGCAGTTGCGTTTTGGGAGTGGAGACTCTCTAGATGCAGTTGCAGTGAGAGTATGTGAGATCCCTTTGCCGAATGGGAATCTTTTGTTGTATGATTGCTACGTTGTACCAGGATGTGTAGCAAATATTATATCTCTTTTTGTATTAGATACAGAAGGTTATCGTATTAATATTAAGAACTGTTCTTTATATTTATATGATAAACGCAATTGATGAGTGGTAAATATATCACTATTTTCGACTCCTTTAACTCAATATTTTGAATAGTTTTGTGAATATTTTTATGTGTTTTTTGTTATTTTGTAGATAAATAAAGTTTCAGGACTTACTGGAAGCAATTCAGGGCCAAAACAGTGAAAAATAGACAAAATGGAAAAATTATCATTTTCGCGTTGCGACGCGCAGCACTTATGCGTCGCGACCGCCAACGTGTGTCGGACACATATCAAAATTAGAGAAATCTGCTATCATGCGTGTAGGACACAGAAATCGGCGATGATGTCCGAGGCTTGCGACCCGGTTGGGAGTACGGAATAGCCCGCAGAGGACTAAACCGGAGAACTAAAAATGGAGTCGCCACCCGGTGTAAACCGGGAAAATGATATAAGGCTGCACTCACCCCTCGCAAGGGAAGACCTCAAACCATTGGGTTCAGAATGGTTCCTTACTTATGCCACTTGTAATGGAATGATTTGCGCAATAATTTAATCGGATCTACGCAATATATATTTCCAAGAGTATTTTATATCTAAGTTCACATGCATAAAAAATGAAGCTCATATCTAAGTTTGCATATGACCTATATCCGAGTTCGCATGCATAAAAGTAAATTGGAATAACGGCAAGTATATAATTTCATGAACACATTATATTGATAAACACAGAGACGCAAATAAACAATAATTGTACAAGCATTCATATTAAAGAGAGGCAATTAAGCATATGATGGGGAAGGGAATGACTAAGGGAACAAACATGCATGAAACATGATGAAGGAATCTGTCCAGTGTGTGCGCGTTCGTGTAGCGTTCGTAAACGCGTTCGAACGATAAACAGAATGGCCGCGTTCGTATAGCATTCGTAAACGCGTTTGAACGGAATGAGACCTGATGCATGATAGAATAAAATGCATGCGCATTCGAATAGCGTTCGTAAACGCGTTCGAACGGTAAACAGAATGCAAGCGTTCGAGTAGCGTTCTGAGGCGCGTTTGAATGGAAATAAGACAGAATGAATACGTTCGTGTAGAGTTCGTAAATGCTTTCGAACGGAATAAGACAGAATGTATACGTTTGTGTAGCGTTCGTAAACGTGTTCGAACGGAATGAGACAGAATACATACGTTCGTGTAGCGTTCGTAAACGCGTTCGAACGAGATGAGACAGAATGCATACGTTCGTGTAGCGTTCGTAAATGCGTTCGAACGGAATGAGACAGAATGCATACGTTCATTTAGCGTTCGTAAATGCGTTCGAACGAGATGAGACAGAATGCATACGTTCGTGTAGCGTTTGGAAACGCGTTCGAACGAGATTGCCAAAATGGCATCTGAAATGACACAAACACATATATGGATAAAAAAATACACAATGTAGGACCTCGTGTGCCCGATGGAACACATTTCACATTCAATCGGGTGCACCTCGTCCGGTGCGGCAAAATATCATGGAAAAGGTAGCCTTTAGGCATTTCCCTCTAATAGAGGACCTTTAATCCACCCTAGTTAGCCCATGCGCACGAGAATGCAATGCATGCGTAAATAAAGTAATGATATGCAGAGGGTAAATGACATAATAAAAGGCGCGACAAAACATTGTGGTAAAGGTAGCCTTCAGGCATTTCCCTCGAATAGAGGACCTTTAATACACCCTAGTTAGCCAATGCACATTATATTACAATGCATCTAAAATAAAGACAACGATAATATAGGACCTCGTATGCTCGATTAAACATATCTCACATTCAATCAAACATACTCCATCCGGCGTGGCAAAACGTCGTGGAAAAGGTAGCCCTTGGGCTTTTTATCCCTCAAAATGAAGTACCTTTAATCCAACTTGATTTGCCCATGCACACTATATCATCATGCATAAATAAGTAACATGCAGAAAGTAATAGCACAATAACGACTAAATCATGCTTAAAAAATAAATAATATACTAGCAACCCAATCATGCTCGAATACAAGGTTGGATGAAACGAAATGTGTGAATCTCTCAAGTGGTACGTGGCATTGTATCCCGAGTGCAAACCGCAATACCGTCCATTCGGATTCGGCTACGAATTTACGTCCGGGTTTCCATCCGATATACTACAAGAAAGAACACATATTCCATTCACTCAAGGACCACAACATATATCAACAAACGACTCCCATGCGAAGGAATTCTAATAAACAACAACAAAGATGAGAATAAATAAGAAGGGTGCCCTCAGGTCTAACCTCTTAGGTCGTCTCTCGAAAGTACGTTATACGGTCGTCGAAAGGGTTGATACACCGCAACTCCTCCGGTTCACTGGTCCACTGCTCTCGTTTCGCTGCTTCGCTGTTTTGAGCTGTCATTTCCTCCGTTTTGCTGCTATTTTTACTCCGTTTTACTGCTACTTTTGCTATATTTTCTGGTCACTGTTTTCACTGTATTAAGAGACTGTTTTGGCGTTCTTTAAGGGGGTATTGGGGCTGCTATTTGGGGGTGATTTTCGGTCACTGTAGTGCAGTTTCGGGGACTGTTTTTGGTGGTTACGGTGGTGTGTTTTAAGGTAATTTATTCGGTCACTGCAGGGCTGTTTCAGGGACAGATCTTGGTTACTGCAGGGGCTATTTTAGAGGGCTGTATGCGTGTAATAGAGGGGTGTTTAGGGGTGATGTTTTCGGTTGCTAGAGGGAGGAGGAGAAGAGAATTATTTTGCTTGCTATTCTTGTCTTGGGCGTGTAGAGCTAGCCTAGAGCAATGGTTGGATTTGTGTTTCTTTTATAGGCAAAGGCTAGGGTTCCTCTTGTTTGAATAGGAATGGGATCAAGCAATTATGGGGGAATATTTCTAATTAGTATCTCACAAGGAAATCATCTAATTAAATTAGAGAGGTGATTTGTTCAAATTAGGAATGGATTTATTTGATTTGTTTTAATTAGGTATGTGATTATTTAGATTTTATTTGATTTGTTTTAATTTCACCATGTGTTAAATATGTGTTTTGTTATTTTTGGGTGGGTTTTGGTGGGCTAATTGGGCTTGGGCGTGAGGCTAGCAACAAAACCAAAAGTACCGACACCGTTCGAACGCCGATTCGAACGCTACACGAACGCTCGCAATCTGCTTGACGTTCGAACGTGTTCACGAACGCAGCACGAACGAAAGCAGTGAACATGTGAATTGAATCTGATGACATACTTATTCTGAATTTCCCCTTCCGACATTCATTTCTCGTGACTTCTGCAACCTAAAGAGTAGTGCCTCCGTACGAGACTCATCATCGGGACTTATATGCAAAATGCAGTGCCTACAATGCGCATTTGCTAACGTGCGCCAGACACGTGTCAACATCATATCAAATCTGCTAAAATGCAACGGACACGTGTCACCATCACATGTTGCCGAAAATCATCATCATCGCTAATGTGCACCTGCCATGTGTCAACATCACAGCGAGTCATGCTAACATGCGCCCGACAAGTGTCGTCATCCCATACTACCGACAATCGATATCGCCACATCAGCACAATCATTCAGCTGTCAACAGCCGTCAGGACACGTGTCACTATCTCCGCAACCCGCGTGCCACGCATCGCGAGTCTCGACGCGCCGGACCTATTGGTGCCTATAAATTCTGCTCGATTTCATTTGAATTTTCATACTTTCCTAGAATTCCTAATAAGGGACTAAGGATTGTATCTTGTTTGTTTAAGTTTTTATAATTTAATTTAAGCATTTTTATTTATTTATTTACTTTCAACACTTTTAATTATGCACTTTTACTTTCAGTAATTTATTTTATGCACTTTTACTTTTAGTATTTTACTTTTCTGCACTTTTAATTATGCACTTTTACCTTCAGTAATTTATTTTATTTATTTACTTTTTATTTCTTTTATGTAGTAATTTATTTTATTTATTTACTTTTTATTTCTTTTATGTTTAGTAGTTAAATTACAGTTGGGGAAGGGTGAACCTTTTTACTTTTATAATTTAGATTAATCTCCCTCAATTATAATATATAAATTATCTTAAAACCCGACTTAATTGGATACCGCCTTTATGGTCGGTTGGACTTAATTAAATTGATTTTAACCTGACTTAATGGGATACCGCCTATATGGTCGGTTGGAATTAATTAAATCTGACTTAATCAGGATACCGCCTATATGGTCGGTTGGTAATTATCACGTAAATTTATATATTATATTAAAGAAGATTTATAAATTAGAAATAGTAAAGGTAGATTAATCTCACTTAATTTATAATATGGAAATTGTAATTTAATAATATAGATTAAAAGTTGATACCGCCTTAATGGCTGGTTTTAATTATGTAACATAATGTGACACCACTTATAGGTCGGTCTTTAGGTGACAGGTGATTACCACCTATATGGCTGGTTTATGGATAAATAATAACACCACCTTTATGGCTGGTTCAACTTAATTGGGTAACACTGACAATTTCCATATTATAATAAAGTGAGATTTCTAAAAGTGGATCCCCTAACCCCATCATTTTATTTTTATTCTAGGGAAGTGATGAAACACAATATTAACAAGCTTAATAATTGATTTAATTATATTATGGGTAATTCTTTAGGATGTGAAAGAAATGAACACTGCTAAATTATCCCACAATATAATAAATAATATTGTCATTACACTGTTTTAAAGTACATCAGACTTCTCAAAGTATATTTACACGTTTTATCACTAACAGTGGATGTAATTAAATATATGGCACCCTTTTGAATACTACCAACATTCCCAAACAACGTATCTTTGTAATCGGTCCACACACTAACTGGTACAAAATGATCAATTGTTCCTAACCCATGTCTAACTTGTTCATTGTCAATAGCACCACTTAACCTAAACTTCAACTTTTTCAAAATCCTAAAACTTTAAATATCATTTCATTTTACAATAAGTCACCCCCCGTTTTATGTTCGAATCATCCAAACGATACTTCAAACCCAAGGAGCGTGTTTATCATTTATAGAACAATACCTATTACCGTAATAAATCAACTCACACTGACAGTCAACTAGGAAAATGAAATATGCTTGCAAGGAATCATTCCCATCCAAACGACGATCGTAAATATTTACCCTCACCATCCCACAGGCATTAGGAGCACACAACAGTGAATACTTTATCATAATCTTATCAATTTTAATACTCTTGTTACCATATCTCAATTTCAGTTGCGCTAATAAATTAGGTAATGCAAGTTCTATAGAACTGTAATCACTCGAGTAAACCCTCTCAACAGCACCAGTTTTTATATTGTCTACGTCCATGACCCTAAACAATAAATAAAAAAATCATTTCCATTGTAGGATGTGAAAGAAATGAACACTGCTAAACTATCCCACAAGGAGTGCAGACAGGCTGGCCTAGAGAATATTTCACTTTATTGAAACATTCAAAAATAATTTTCCCACCAAAAAGTAACACCACTACATCGCGCCACGTGTCCACTAATAATGCGTATTAGAAAGGACTAAAATACCATCGCCAAAAGGCTCACTCACTTTGTTCGATCGAGGGGAAAAAAAGTAATATTATAGCTTTTTTTGCCCTTATTTAAGAAAAACCATTTCCTCACCTTTCCTCACTCGAAATACGCTATTTCCTCACCTTTCCTCACTCAACAGTAATCCATTTTAGCCTAAAATTGGCCTTGTCCTCAATTCCTCAAAAAAAGTCTATCAGTAGTATTAAAATACTACAGTTGAGGAAACCTCAAAAATTACTGTTAAGATGACAAGAAACCACAACGATTTCGCCTACAAGGCAAATCGCTCTTCCTCACATATCCATAATGCTCTCTGTATCCCATTCGTTCTTGACTATTTCCATAAATTCTCACCCTCATACATTCGCGTAGCGCAGGAACATCATCAGGATGGAGAACCTCACCTCCATATCCTACTACAAACCCAAAAACGTTTCGACATTAGAAGTCCTGCATATTGCGATATCAAAGACCCCAACGACGACACTGGAACTGATCTTACATGCGGGGAGTATCACCCAAATATATAGATCCCAAGATCAGATGCTGCTGTCCATGATTACATTACCAAAGAAGGAGTGTACGAAGAGAAAGGAACCCTAAAGGCTAACAGGAAATCACCTATCAAGAAAACAGTAAAATAATAACCACAAAACAGCAAAAATAGCAACCAGCAAAACAGTAAAAACAAAAACCAGAAACAGCAACCAGAAAATAGTAAAATAGCAAGCAGAAATAGCGAAATAGCAAGCAGAACTAGCGAACCAGCGATATTTCCGGCAACGGCCTAACGCACTTCCGAGAAAGCAACTTAAAAGGTAAGACCTGATGGCACCCTTACCATATTTATCATATAGTTTCGGACGCTGCGTGTCTGGCTGGACGTGAAATACGTCCATCCGGGTATGCGAAGTCCTACATTAAAGACGGCCAAATTTCTGGTCACATTTTTCTTTCTTTGGCATTCCGTTATTTATCTTTTTATTTATTTATTCACTTTCATCATTATTTTATTGTTTCGCATTTATTTTGTATTTAGCTTTTTGTCTATTTATTTTTATTGTTTCTTTATTATTTCGCCCTTTTTTTTATTTCCGATTACATTGCATTGATGGTTATGTGTGTTATTATCCTTTGTGGTATATCGGATGGAAACCCAGACGTAAATTCTGTAGCCGAATCCGAATGGATGGTAGTGCGGTCTGTACTTGGGATACAACTCCACGTACCACTCGGTAAATACTCATATATGCATGATTAACCCCCCCTTTTTGTTAACTATTTAGTTATTGACGCTTTTCCCGCTTTTGATTGATTTTCGTTATTGCATCTCGTACTTCTTAATTTAATATGCTTTTGGAATCGTGTTATTGTGATTATTATTTGCTTGGGTATGTTATTACATTTTTTATTCGCTTTTTATGTATGAATTGCATTAAGACTTGACTATACCATTGTGTGAACCCGTCCATTATACTGGCATAAGTAAGGGACCATTCTGAACCCAACGGTTTGAGATCTTCCCTTGCGAGGGGTGAGTGCGGCCTTAAATCTTTTCCAAGTTCACACTGGGTGGCGACTCCTTTATTCTCTGGTTTAGTCCCCCGTGGGCTACTCCGTACTCTCTACGGGTTACGAGCCCAATAGTGTCGTGATCTTCGAACATCATAGGCATAGCGGTAAATCCCGCTTCGCTCCTACACATCCATAGAAAGATACCAATAAACCGTATTGACAAGACGGACCAAGAAACATGCATCCAATACATGTTACTTCACAACCTTATTTTAAGCGGGGACATTCCTCAAGGAAGCATTATTCTGCATCATATGCAGAATTTTAATCTAGATCATTTTCTAAACAATTCAATTCTACCTATAGAAAACATAACTTAACCATTAAATTTTCGTTAAGTTTCCGGTTAGCGTAGAACCGAAAAGTCAAGAAACATATAGATTACGTGCATATGCAAACATAAAAATTAGATTATATATCATATATCAAGCATGACTAATGTAATGGATGAAGAATCAGACATGCTCTGATACCATTTTTGTTAGGGTTTGGGCAAAGGGCGCGGCGGAAGCGCGGTTCGGGTGAAATCATAATTTTAAAACTTTTAAAATTCTCGAAAATTATTCAATATCCAATATGAATAATATATTCATATTTCACCTAAATACATTTATTCGATATCAAATAATGACATAAATAGTTGAGAAACATCGCGAACCTTTTACGAAAACGTTTTTCCGTAAAATGGCATAAAACGCGTTTTTGACCGAACCGACCACCCAAAGAACATGAGGACAACCCAGGTCAGACCCTACAGTGTTAGGGAAAGTCATGGGCTACCCAAACAGTGGCTAGTTCACTGTTTGGGCAGCCGTCACCCGGTTGGCTCAAAAGTCACCCGGTAACGCCGTTTTTCGCCGTTTTCGCTAATTTCAACTCCGAAATAATTTTCGGTAATTGTTCCAACACCCAAATTACATCCAATACATTAAAAAGAAATATTTTGCATCAAAAAATTTGCTGAAAATCCAGATCTGATCCAGAGATAAAATTTATCAATTTTCCATGCTCAAATCCAATTTTTCAACATTAATCCAATTAATCTTAACACCAATCAAGGCACCACAAATGAACCACCCAAAAACAATTCTAGGAATTAAAAGAGTGGTCATAACACTCTAGAATGGCAATTATATTGTCCAACAATAAATTGAGCTCCAATTACATTAATCTAACTCAAAATAAGCTTACACATGCTACTAGCTTCTCAATCCATAATCTATATGAAAATGCCTCAATTTTGAGAAACCAAAGAAACCCTAAAACTATTGTAGAAGCTCAAGAACATCAAAACAATTTTTAAGCTAAAGGAAATTAAAGCTTACCAAATAAAACTTCAAAATCCCTAAACTTATTCTTGATTTTGGCTTTTTCCTTTTTTGTCTCTCAAAATTTGGAAGCAAATTTGAGAAGCACCATTCGGCCACTTCCTTTTTGGCAAAACAAAGAAGACTTTCCTCTTCTTCTTTTTTTCTTTTTTAGCCAAAAAGTGGCGTCCAACTCCAAAGGGAGGGGGGAATTATGCATTATTTATTTTGGCCAACAACCTAGCCAAAAGAAAGAAAGAAAAATTTTCTTTTCACTTTTTAAAAAGTGGCGTGAGTTGTTGTGTAGAAAAGTCAATGATTAAAACCATTTTAATCAAAAAAGAAATACTTGGTAAAAAAATCCATCCACATGGCAACCCATCTATCCATATTTTACAATTAATATATATTTAATAAATGGTCAAACTTTTACACATTTAAATCAAATAATAAAAGTCAAACAATTATTATTTAATTTACATGTGTCATCAAATAAGTTACCAAATAATATGTATCTAATATAATTATGTATCAAATACAAATACATATTAGAACGACCAAAATTACCCACAGCATGTGTAAAATCATTTACCGATTAAACGATTCGAATTAACTCATTTAATCCGATGAAGTATTATGAATAATCTGTATTATTCATAACGTGTTACTCAACGAGTACACTTCATATTGTGGGACTCTCTAAGTTTAGGTTTATCCATCACGAAATCCAATTTCGTGTCCATAATTTACCCACTCAGGAATTATGACGACCACAGATAATCTCGCTAAACTATGCAAGTCGAGGTCATTGCATACGTATAATCCATATGTCACAGGCTATCTATATTATACATGGGATATAGATAAGAACGTCAAATTCCTATGGTATAATATAGTCGACTTTCAAATTTACGATCTCTAAATAACACTCGGAACTCACTTCCGAAGTTATACCACGACCATGGATTTACTAGATCGCAAACACGTGTAGGATACCTATGTCTTGTACACAGGACTGACGGATTCTATCTTGATACGCACTGGATATCATGAGCATCAGTCCACACCCAATGAAGATGTGGAGGTCTGATATAAATAGATCGGTGACGTGACTACCATCAAAGTGTGAAGGATATCTCATATATCCATTGTGGTATCTCAAGTCGAAGGATCACTATGCTCGCTCAACTCGAGAAGATTCCTATTGACATTAGTGTACCATCTATTAGGAAATCTTCAGTGAGTTGTTCAGTGTTTATCAAATAAACACCTACATGTCTATACGAGTCTCCCAAGACTCATGGTTCATTGGGATAAACCATCGGACCAAGTCACGATATACTACATGTACTTGTCTCAGTGGATTTTACTAACTGGCCCGTGTTAGTAAATCTTGACCAGGAATTTTATTTAAAAATATACAACTTATAGTGACGCTTCCTAATGTCAATTACAAACTATATTGCAACTGCGCACTACGTTGTAAATCCTAGGGTCTTTGTCTAATATACATGTATCACTAAATCAGATTTAGTTTTAATCTAATCATAATTAGATATCTAATCGTAATTAGATCAAATATGTATATAAAAGACAAGAGGTGCTACCATTAAATAAGTAATATTATGGAAAAATGCATTGTTCGTATTTATGAATCGGACATAAATACGATCCGGATTGGCACTCTGAGCACAAACCCTAACAGGTTTTTCCCAATGAACCATGAGTCTTGGGAGACTCATATAGATATGTAGGTGTTTATATTGGATAAACACTGAACGACTCACCAAAGATTCTTAATAGATGGTACACCAACGTCAATAAGAATCTTCTCGGGTTGAGTAGCATAGTGGTCCTTCGACTTGAGATATCATTGTGGATCTATGAGACATCCTCCACACTTAGATGGTAGTCACATCATCAATCTATTTAGATCAGACCTCCACCTGTTCGTTGGGTGTGGACCGATCCTCAGGATATCCTGTGTGTGTCAAGATAGGATCCGTCAGTTCTGTGTATAGAGAATAGGTAGTCCAAATGTGATTAGCGATCTATTAAATCTATGGCCATAGTATACTTCGGAAGTGAGTTCCGAATGTTATCTAGAGATTATTAATAGATACGTCAACGACATTATTCCTATAGAGATTTGACGTTTACATCTATATCTTTGGAATAATCCGGATACTTGTTACAAATGGATTATACGTATGCAATGACCTCGACCTATATAGTTCAGCGAGTTTATCTGTGGTCGTCATATTTTACGGGTGGGTAGATTATGGACATGAAATTGAATTTCGTGACGGATATGTCTGAACCTAAAGAGTCTCACTAATGAAATATACTTGTAGAGCACTAGGGCAACATTTATGAATAATATTGATTATTTATAAATCATTTAAAGGTTAAACGGAAGATACATGCTTTAGGAGACGATCTGTCATTTGCTAATTAATGTGTATTTGTATTTAATATATGATATCATTAAATACACATTAATTAATTGTCAAATTAAGATATTTGACATATATCATTAATATATGTATTTGGATTATTTAAAGTAAATATAATACATATATTTGATATATTTGTATTTATTTAATTATTTAATTATTAAATATTTAAAATATAAATATCTACCATTATGATAAAGTTAGTAAATGATTAGAGTGTAAAATATTGACTTTTACATTAAAAGAAATGGTTGTCAAATTGAATTTGACTTCCTTGATATTTGTTTAATTTTGATTAAATTAAAAAAAGAATATCTATTTTCTTTTGTTAAGCAATTTTCGGCCACTACACCATATATATAAAGTGTTATATTTTTCATATGAAAAATCTAGTTCAAGCCTCCAAAATAAAACATAAGAAGGTTGAGAGAAAAAATGAAGAACCAAGAAGAAAATATAAGGAAAGTTAAGGTTTTAGTAAGTATTTTGAGGAAAATTTCTTTTTTTTGTCCTTGGCTATTACATAGCTTGTTCTTAAGTTTTTCTACTCTTTCTTGTTTGTGTTTTTGAGTGTTGGAAGCATGAATGATAGGTGTATGCATGTATGATGTTCAAAAAAAGGCTTCTAAGGAATTAGTAAGCATTTTTTTGGTCATTTGATGACCATGTTGCCATTCTAGAATTTTTAGGCCACTCATTGATGACTAGAATTGTTCTTGAGTTGTTTCAAAGTAGTGAGACTTGTTTGGTGTTGTAGAGATTATATTAAGGTATTGGATTTTGTTACTTTTGGCTAATTTTGTTAATTTGAGAAATTAGATTTTTGAACCTCCACCAAAATTGGGGCTTTTCATATATATGATGTATTTTGATGTCTATGATATGTACAAATTATTTTGGTAGTGATTGGATTACATCTAATCTTGTATTTGACAAATTAGGACCAAAATAATCAAAATGTCAAGTTTTTTAGGCTCACGGCAATATGTTAAAAATCTGGAAAAACTTTCATGGGTTGCATTTTAATATATATAAGATGTAAAAAATTATTTTGGTAGTGATTGGATATCACATAATCTTGTATTTGACAAATTATGACCAAAATGATTAAAATGTAAACTATTGGGACCCCACGACAATTGTGTTAAATTCTGGAATATTTTTATTGGTTGCTTTTTAATGTATATATGATGTACAAATTATTTTGATTGTGATTGGAAATCACCTAAACTTGTTTTGAACAAGTTAGGACCAAAATGATCAAAAAGTAAAAGATTTGGGCCTTTTGGTAATTACTGAAAAATCTGGAAAATTTTCAGAATTCTATTTTTCATGTATATTTGATATATAAATCATTTTGGTTGTGATTTGAAATCACCTAAGTTTGTTTTGAACAACTTAGGACTAAAATGATTAAAATGGAAAGTTTAGGGGCTTTACGGTAATTTACTGAAATTATGATTTTTGGGTTAAACATTCTTTTTTTGAGTATTGAGTGATTAAAATAAATTATTTTATTTAATTACCCAAGAAAAATTAAAGAAATGAGAAAATTCGATTTTCCCGCTTTCCGCTGCGTGACCCGGGTAATACGTACAAAACCCAACAAACACACTTGCAATGCAGGAAGATGAATGCATCATCTAAGAAGAGATACACCGAAGGGCAATCTCATCCAAGTCTTTTAGGATTAAGGCATTCAGACATTAATGAGAAAGAATTTTCCTTTCTCACCCAAACTTTCTTAGGAATCTCTTTCACTTGATAATTCCTTGTCAACGGCACAAGTTTCTCACTAATGAGGTGAGTCTGTTAGCAAGTGAAGAAACTTGATGAGTTAGATTTGAAGATTCAAATCTAAGTGAAGCACTCTTAGACCTTTTCTTTTATTTATTCAATATGAAATACTTAGGCCTGATATGTCATAATTTTCCACAGTCACTACAAGAAAACTGTCAAATAGCAACGGAAAAATCCGCAGTTAATCCGTCGCTAACTGACCACAAGTAACGGAATAGCGACGGAAAAATTATGTCTCTATTCTGTTGGTTGCAAAAAAATATCGACGAAAATATTACATATGTCGCTAAAATTAGCGACATAATTTTATTTTGTCTCTATATAGCTACGAAAATTTTGTCGCTAATTAGCGACGAAAATCATTCTGTCGCTAAATAGTGACGGATAATTCTATTTCTATTTAGAGACGGAATAATTTTCGTAGCTAAATAGCGACGAAAATTATGTTTCTATTTAACGACAGAAATATTGTTTCTATTTAGAGACGGAAATTATTTCGTCTCAGAGATGAAAATTATTCCATCTCTAAATAGCGACAGAAATTCCGTTTCTAGTTAGCGACGGAAGAATTTACGTCGCTAAATAGAAACAATATTTCTGTCGTTAAATAGAAACATAATTTTCGTCGCTATTTAGCTACGAAAATTATTTCGTCTCTAAATAGAAATAGAATTATCCGTCACTATTTAGCGACAGAATTTACGTCGCTATTCCATAAATATATTTAAAAAAAAACAATTAAAAATGAAAATTCTAAAATTTTAGAGAGGTGTGAAATTTTATAATTATATAGATATGATAAATTTATAAATTGTAGAGAAATGAATTTTTTAAATGGGACACTTATATCTAATGTACCAAATCCTTCACATTCATGGTATTGAATGACTCGATGTTTCCTATCATTCTACTTTCTAGAATCTCTCTTATGACTGTTACTCTCTCTAGGTCTCTCATCCATTTTCTTATCAGTGTCATGGCCACTATTCTTTAACCTAAGAAATTTCTTGAACTTATTCACAAACATGGCCATATCAGCATCTGAGAGAGAATCATCATCATCATCAACGGATGAATCACATATAACTTCTTTCATGGTTTTCATCGCTAAGTTCTTGGACTTTCTATAACCATGATGTTTGCTCTCATACACCTGAAATTTTCCTACGAGGTCTTCTAATTTTAGGTGATCTAAATCATTAATCTCTTCAATGGCAATGATCTTAGCAGGAACCTTTCAGGTAGAGATATGATGATTTTCTGAACTATCCTATTCACAAAAATAGTCTCACCTAAGTTAAAATTGGAATTATCAATATTATTAATTTCAGCATAAAATTTGTCAAATATTTCATTACCTTTCATCCTAGCAACTTCAATCCAAGTAGCCAATTCTTGGAGTCTATTATTTTTAACAGACGGTGTCCCCTTATGAACAATCTCAAGAATGTCTCATGCATCCTTGGTAATCTCACATATAGAGATTCTCTTAAAATCAGCTGAGAAAATGGCAGCATGAGTAACATTAATAGCTTTGTTGTTCTTATTGCTCTATTCAAATTCCTCTTTGGTCCAAGTGAGTTTATCTTAGGGGAAGATACCCCATTAACCATGACCACGGGAGGTTTCCACCATATTGTATTGACATCCACACCCTCTCATGTAGGGATTTAATGAATGCTCTCATGCGAACCTTCCAATGAAGATATTTAGTCCCATCAAAGAACGGGGGACAGTTTAATGGTTGACTTCTTTCCGTTGTTTGCGGGTCAAGGATCACGGTTCGGTTCTGATACCAAATGAAAATTTGTATGTTCTAGGTTCTGATCTTATGGGAAATTATAAACCAACTCTATCTAAGGCAAGTCTATGGTAGAGTTTCTATGGTTAAGTCCAAACACCCTTAAGTCTAAGCAATTTCCACAAACTAAATAAAAACAATAATTAAAGAGCGGAAAGTAAAACAATCAACACCTAGATTTTGTTGGAGAAGTGGAAAACTCTTGAAAGAGAAAAACCACTTCGGGTATATAGGCTACCAATTAAATCCACTATGACAGGAAAAACTTACACTAATGATATAAGACCTTAAGCAATAATTTTGCCAACTCAAATACCTCTAGGCAGTAATAACTCGAAGAAATCTTCGAGCTTGCACCTAGCAACCTTCTTCAAAACCTCTGAAGTCTCTGAGTGAATCAACTATACAAACTCGCAACGTCAGAATTTCGACTATCAATCTCCTCTGTATGACCCTAAAGGCTTAGGGTATTGGGTTAAGGTTATGTTTTGTAATGATGGTTTATCAAAGAACAATCTCACCAAAAGAAAAAAGATAAGGGAATCAAATAAGTCTCCAAAGTGAAATCTCAAGAAGGTTGAAAATAAAAGATGTTGTAACTCTGAATAATGTGTTTCCAACAACGGGTAAAGTGGTTGAGGCTTTGTTTAAATAGGCGGGGTATAGATAGGGTTTTCGTTGTAGTAAATAGGCTTCAAAAACGCATCCAAAATAACACAGTTGTGCAAGGGTATTCGAACGTCCGAAGAACGTGTGATGCATGCGAGATGTTCCACAAATATGTTTGAACGTCCTGACGAACGCGCAACGAACACGAGGTCTCTAGAAGTTTTCATTCGAACGTCCTGAAGAACACACGAGAAGCCTCTGCCCAATTTCGTTCAAACGTGAGTATGAACGTGACACTCACTACCAGCTTATGATATCTTCATGCAAATATTTTTCCGATTGCTTCGAAATCTTCAAGACTCATTACAACTCAATTGAATTGGTTTTGTTACCGAAATTGGCAACCAAAACTGAACCTAATAGATAGTTTGATTGTATAGATAGAAAATTACTTATTTAACATAAACATTTGTAGACGAATAGAGAACAATTATAAATATATGTTGGGTTACTTTAAAAAGTTAATTTTTAAAAAAAAAATTTAAAAATACATTATTTTCAGAAATATTTATTTTATTTTAACAGTAATTCAAAATAGCCCTTATGATTTAAAGTTTAGGCTCCCTCCCTGCTAATTAATAACAAAACACTCTCATTAATGCAGTAAAGAGATGATTATATTTTACTCATAATTATGAAATAAATTATTTTATGTTTGCAAAAGAAGCTCCAATTGAACGTTTTGTTGGTAATTAGCATGTCTGAGATGATGTCAAAATTATGTCATTTTGATCATCCACATTTTGAGAGTGACAACTCACGAACCGACTTCAAAAAAAAAAAAAAATGTCACATTTTGGTGGACAAGAGTTGGTGATTTGGTACATGTCACATATTGTATATAGAAGGTGAAATCCACCAATAGCAAGTTTTTATTGTTATACAATTTTTTAATAAAAAATGTCATGTCATGATGATATATTGGATATTAAGCCCAACTTAGAAATAAATGTATTCCAACAAATAAGAGACTCACTCTTAAATTAGCAGAAATTATAATACTCCTACTATATGGATTAACACCATAATCTCTTTTTGTTAATATTTTAAATATAAATTATATAATTTCGTCACTATTTAAAAATAAAGAAAGGGAATAAAACGACTTACTTTAATTGCTTGATTGACCAAGAGTGACCAAAAAATTATAAGCAAAAATAGAGAGCAAAGAGTTTGCGAAGAGGTTTTGATATTCCGAGAGTTTTAGATGAGCATACCTTTCTATACAGGCCATCCTTGTTTATATATATTTTTTTTGAAATGTTGGAAATTTTACCGTCAAATCATTCCTTCCGAACTTAAGCGGAGCAGATAAAATCTCTGGATGTCCCAAACTTTTATAAGAAAAGCACTCAATGTATTCGAACCCAAGACTTCAAGGTGAGATCCTGAACCATACACCATCAAATCACATTATTAGGTACTCCTTATTAATTTATACATGTTTCTTATAAACACCATAAAACTTAAAGATATACATCTGTCTTCTAAGATCCCAAAAGAGCAAAAGAAATTGTTATAGATGTTTCAGAGAATCTAATAGTTATCTCTACATTTTTTTTTGAAATCGTTTCACCATCAAATCATTTTTTCCGGACTTTAGTGGAGCAGGTAAAATATCCGACTGTCTCAGACTCTACAAAAAATACACTACATAGATTTAAACCCAAAATCTCAAGGCGAGTTCTTGAACCATACACCATTAAATCGTACCCTTGAGATTATTGTACACGTGGTAAAGAAAACAAACTATTGTACTTAAAACTGAACAAAAGTAAAAGTAAATTATTACTTTTCAAGGGATAAACCGGCATTTCAGAAGCTATAAAAATTGTATTTTAAACCGCGTTTATAACACACAATTAAAACTATTGGTTCTCGTCCAAAATGCCCTTTTTCACAACAACACAGTGGCAACATATAAATGGAACTGTGTTTGATAAAAGTTTAGAAACACAGTCGAACCTTTTTTTTTTTTTTAAATCCTTGAAAATTCCACCGTCAAATTATTATTTTCGGATTTAATCGGAGCATGTAAAATCCTCGATTGTCCCAAATTTTTACAAAAAATATACTCCCTGAATTCAAACTTTAGACCTCAAAGTGAGATTTGAACTCTACACCACCAAACCGTCAAACCTTCTACTTGGTTCTTACTATTTTATAAAAATGACCTATTCTCTTTATGGATTAACATTATGATCTCTTTTTGTTAATATTTTAAATATAAAGTATACTTTTGTTAACTAGGCTTGACTTCATTTTCCCCAAAAACTATTTAAAAATAAAGAAATGGAGTAAATGACATACTTTAATTGCTTGATAAAAACAGAAAGTAAAGAGTTTGCAAAAGATTTTGATATTCAAAGGGTTTTTGGATGCACATATCCTTCTAGGTAAACCATACTTGTTTATACAGAAGTAAAAAAAGCAAAAAACAAACTGTACAGTGTTTCTTATAAACACCTTAGAATTTAAAGATATAAGCTGTCTTCTATGATTCCAAAAGAACAAAAGAAATAATTACAACTGTTTCAGGGAAACTGACAGATATCTCTACACGTAAAAAAATAAATTATTATACTGAAAAATGAATAAAAGTAAAAGTAAATTATTTTAGTTTACAACTGAAGTTTAGTGATATATATATTAGATAAAAATCTGCGAATATTCAGTAGTCACATAGTTACTGTGAGACTTATAATTGACATTGAGAGGTATCACCACTTGTGGTATATTCTTACATAAAGTTTCTGGTCGAGATTTGTTGACATGGGTCGGTTAGTAAAATCCATTGAGACCAGTACATATCATATATCGAGATTCGGTCTAATGGTTTATTCTAGTGAACCATGAGTCTTGGGAGACTCGTATAGACATGTAGGTGTTTATTTGATGAGTACTGAATGATTCACCGGTAGTATTCCTAATAGATGGCACGCCAACGTCAATAGAAATATTCCCAAGTCGAGTAGTATATCTAGTTCTTTGACTTAAGATACTACCATGGATGTACGAGTGATCCTCCACACTTTGGCAATAATCACATCACTAGTCAATCTAGACCGGACTTCACTTATTATTTGAATGTGGACCGATGCTCATGATATCTAGAGAGGATATGTCAATTTCGTGTAAGGGATTTAGGCATTCATTTCGTGATCTTTAAATCTCTTTTCAGAGTACATTCTGGAAACGAGTTTTGAATGTTCATTGAGAGATCACGAATATGCGCGACATATATATGAATTGTACATTATGGAGATTTGACGTTCTCATTTATATCTCTGGTATAATTCATATAGTTTATGACAGATGGACTATAAGGTATGCTTAGACCTCGACTTGTACGGTTCAACATGGTTATATGTGGTCGTCATAATTTGTGAGTGAGTGAATTATGGATACGAATTGTGTTTCTTGACAGATATACATGAACCTAAAGAGTTTCACTAATAAAGTATACTTGTATAACATTAGGACAATCAATTATGAATAATATGGATTATTCGTAAAGGTTACACATGTTGAGTATTTTTATATCTAATGTTTATATGTATATGATACATAATTTGATTAAATACACATTGGATCCAATTGAATTTTGACACATGTCAATAAATAATTATTTAATTAATTAAAGATTAATTAATTTAAAATAATTATTTATTAAGAATATTCTTTAGAAAGCTTATATGATAAGCTTTGTATATGGCTAAATAATAATCATGTATTTATGCAGTATTTGGTATCAATTTTAGTCATGTATTAATTTTATCAAAATGACCAGAATACCCCTCCCTATTTAAAATGTAATTTTCGGCCAAATGCAAAGAGAGATGAAAATTTATTTCAAATTTTATTTTGGTTTGGAGATGCGCAAAGTATTGAGTTTAAGGTTTCTTTAACCTAATAGAATTGAGAGTGGGGAAGAGAATTAGAAAGCATATCAAAGCTAGTATTGGCAATTAAGGTAATTTCCAACTCTAATTTTGATTGAAATTATTTATTTATGCTTTTAAATTATTACATATAATGTGATATTTTTTTTTCATATTTGGTGTTGATTTTGCATTTAGAAACTCTAATAAGAACAATTTGTTGAATGCGTAAAATTAATTAGACTAATTAATTAAGCCTAATTATTGTGTAGGACACAAAATTTTCATTCTATGATTGTTTAAGCCACTCATTGGTGACCTAAAATTATTATTGAGTTACTATATGGTGGTTGACTCTCAATTGATAATTAAGGATTTGGATTTGCATGACTTTAGATTAATTAGGTGATTAATTTCATTAAATATTTAATTAATTCAATTGTGGCTTAATTTGTGAAATTGAGATGTTGTGAATGAAGTTGAATTTGTAATAATGCGCAATGAAAATTCCTGAAATTTTCAGAATTGTTCCGTAAGCGTTTTGAGAATTTTCCGCAGATATTGTATTAGGGACAAAATCATAATTTACTGAATTATGATTATTTGGCCATTGCTATAGCATTCAGACAATTATATCAGTGCGTCTAATGTGTAGAAAAATTCTTGAAAATTTTCTAATCATTCCAGAAGTGTTTTGAGAATTTTTGGCAACAAACACCACTAGGAGCAAAATAGTAATTTGATGAAATTATAGTAATAAGCCATAGCTACAGTAATATGATCAATGTAGCAGTGGCTGGTTCATTTCAATGACTGAACTGGTTGTTTGGTTATTCTGGTCGTCCGGTTCAGTGAATCAGTAAATCGGTTAATGTCTAACCACGAAAAAAAATTTCCAAAAATTTTGTCTTTAGTCTTTATGCGTAATCTTTCCCAATATTTAATATTAATGAGTGATTATGGTGAAATACAAATAAATAAGAGATATATAATATGTTGGGGTTTTAAGGGGGAAAATCGGTAACGCAGCGGAAACGTGGAAAATCAAAATTTTTCGATTTCAAATTTTTTCTGGATCAATTAAATAAACTTATTTATTTAATTACCCAATTATCAAATTCTGAAAAATTACACAATAGATCAAATTTCTTGGTAATTACCGAATTGCCCCAAAACTATGTAAATTGATCATTTTATTCCAAAAGTTTTCGAATATAATTTTGGATGATTCTAAATCGTTTCTAAAATATTTTTCAACACATCTAATATATCAAAATCAGATTTCACACAAATCCCCAATTTTTAGTCTAATGCCGTGAGCCACCCATAATTTTCAATTAATTACAATTTGGTCCCTTTAGTTCAAAACATGCCAAGATTAAATTCAATCAACCTAAAATTTTACATGCATCATATACACTCCATAATACATCACATATATGAAAAGCCTCAAATTTGGAGTGGGTAAGAACCCTAATTTTTCAATTTCATCAAATTGAGAAATTTTACCAAATCTTTAAAATCCAACACTTTAATCCATTCAATTTTCACCAAACAAGCCTCACCACTTTGAAATAACTCTAGAACAATTCTAGGTCACCAAGGAGTGGCTCAACAACTCTAGAATGGCAACTTGATTTTCAAAGAATCAAAAGTAAGTCTTTGAAACAATTTCAAACTTACTTACATGCACACATCTTTCATTCAAGTTCACAACAAATTAAACACAAACTATAAGAGTAGAGAGAACATCAAAGCAACACAAAATGATGTCAAGCAAGTTAGAAACAATTTCCATGTTAAAGATTTTGAAGAAATACTTACAAAAATAAAACTTTTCCAAAACTTTTCCTTTAGGCCTTCAAGCTTTTCTCTCAACTTCTTTTATGTTTATTTTGTATCTAATGAACTTGTTAAACCCTAAAAGATGAAACAAAACAATATGTACCTCACACGAATGCCCTTGGCCGAATTGGTGATGGTAAAATATCTAGATATTTTTTTTGTTTCATTAAAGTTTCTTTAATCAACTTGCAACTTGAATCATTACAACTTTAATGAAATTCAACAAGTCAATAAAAGCAACTCAAAAAATATAACACTTATATTTATTTAAGGGTATGGTGGAATTTGACAATAAATGAAAGGAAATTGATATTTCAATTTTAACAATTTAAAATAAATATCCAAGGAAGTCAAATCCAATTTGACAATATTTTCCTTTAATGTAAAGTCAAACATTTACACTAATAATCATTTCCTAACTTTATCATTTTATAAGATATTTATATTTTAATTATTTAAATTTTTTAATAATTAAATAATTAAATAATTAATTAAATATAAATATCTCAAATATATGTATTATATTTACTTTAAATATTTCAAATACATATATAAATGATATATGTCAAATACCTTTATTTGACAATTTATTAATATGTATTTAATAATATCATATATTAAATACAAATACACATTAATTAGGAAATGACGGTTCGGCCCGTTTGCATGTATTTTTCGTTTAACGTTTAAACGATTTATAAATAATCACTATTATTTATAATAGTCGTCCTAGTGCTCTACGAGTATATTTTATTAGTGAGACTCTCTAGATTCAGGTATATCCGTCACAAAATCTAATTTCGTGTCCATAATTTACCCACCCGTAAATTATGACGACCACGGATAAACTAGGTGAATCATACAGGTCGAGGTCATTGCATACGTATAATCCATCCGTCACAGGTATCCGGATTATCCCAGAGATATAGATGTAAACGTCAAATCTCTATAGGTATTATCTTGTCGACGATTCTATTAGCAATCTATAAATGACATTCGGAACTCACTTCCGAAGTATACTATGGCCATAGATTTAACTGATATGCTAATCACATATGGACTACATATGCTCTGTACACAGAACTGACGGATCCTATCTTGATACACACATGATATCCCGAGGATCGGTCCACACCCAACGAACAGGCGGAGGTCTGATCTAAATAGATCGGTGACGTGATTGTCATATAAGTGTGAAGGATGTCTCATACATCTACAGTGGTATCTCAAGTCGAATGACCACTATGCTACTCAACCCGAAAAGATTCTTATTGACATTGGTGTACCATCCATTAAGAATCTTTGGTGAGTCGTTCAGTGTTTATCCACTATAAACACCTACACGTCTATACGTCTCCCCAGACTCATGGTTCATTGTGATAAACCATCGGACCAAGTCTCGATATACGACATGTACTGATCTCAACGGATTTGACTAACCGACCCGTGTTAGTAAATCTTGACCATAAATAATATTTGATAATATACATTTAGCAGTGACACTTCCCAATGTCAATTACAAACTATCTTTGTAATTGTGTACTGCAATATATATTATCGGGCCTTTGTCTAATATATACATATCACTAAACCACATTTAGTTTCAATCTAATCGTAATCAGATCGAATACGTATATAAAAATAAGAGGTGCAACCATAAATAAGTAATATTATGGAAAAAAGGAATTGATCGTATTTATGAATCAGACATAAATACGACGCGGATTGGCGCTCTGAGTACCAACCCCAACATAATATCGGTTAATTTATTTGAATTAAAAATATTTTGAAAATCGATTTCGTCCGCCGATGTGTTTCCGCCGCATTTGTCCCAATAGCTTGATACTGATAGAAATCTCTTTTTAGAGAGATTTCTTTACGAATTTGCTGCATGTGACATCATTGATTCTTGCAAGTCTTTGATAATATCTCTCTTTTTCCTGGACTTTCTACTGGTATTGGGAGAAAAGAATCAAATACTTCTTTTCTAATAATATTTTTCATTGTAAAAATATACATAATTTTTTTTTATAAGGTTTAGAAACTGCATTACAACACAATGCAAATTAAGGTAAATGAGTTCAAGTATTGGTATTAAAAAGAAAACTTTTAAATAAAATTTCTCACACACTAAAATTAGCAAATCCATATCAGTGAAAAAGAAATAAAAAAGTCTAAAAAAAATATACCGGAAATATTCAATTAAAATTTTAATTGATTATGTCAAATTTTTTGCAATTCATGACTCTGCTAAAAAAACAATCTCAAATATTTTAAGGAATTATTATATTAGTATTTTGTTAGATTTTAATAAATCCATAAGGAGAATGTTTTCAATTAAGATTTTAATAGATTGTGTTGGATTTTTACAATCTACTAATTCTTCATGGATTGTTTTCATTTCATTTATATACTCATAGATTTCAAGAAATTATTTTATCAGTATTTAGTTGGATTTTAACAAGTCCATGAATTGTTTTAATAATAAAAAATAAAATAAAAAATTGATTAAAAGACAAATACAAAAATAAAAATTATTTCAACTCTAAATTATTTTTTACTACTATAATAAAAAATAAAAATTAATATTAAAAATAACAGTACTTAATTTTAAAAGTAAAAGTAAATTTGATGTGGAAGAAAATCCTAAAATTAGATAGTGTGCATAACTTGGATTTGATGCAATAATCTTGTTTAATCACAAGTGGCGATAAACATAAAGTTTTACAATAAACTTTTTATTTATTAAGGATAATGAACTTTTGAATATCTCTAATTTTAACGGATATTTTTTTAAATTATAAATTAAATACAACAAGATAAATTTTAAAAAAATAAAATAATCTTATAGACACTAAATTGAATACACCCCATAGTCAATGAAAATGATCTCTATGACTATAACATGGCATTGTTCCTATATTTTAATGTTCATAAAACGAGTGGTGCAAGTTGTAATCCATTAAATGTCACTATATATATATATATAGTTGCATCAAAAGTAGATGCCAGCTACCTTATAATAGCCACCAATGTTCCATTAGACTTTATATTTAAAAAAAAAAAATTGTAGAAAAAATTTCTTAAATTTGCAGAAAAAAGTTGGTCAAGAAATTCTGCATTCATAAATTTTAATTATGAGTCAATAGTGGATCAAGAAGTACTTAGAATTTTGTTTATAATTTTATTTGCCAATTTTTTTTTTTTAATTATGTTTCCACATGACCATATTGGAAAAGCAACCTAACAACACATCACTACCCATTTTTGAAAATGCATATACCTATGTTAGGGACATATCTATGGTATCCTAAGGATATCGAATATTTTTGGGTATAAATATATTATTTTGATTATTGAACATATTGTTGGGGTATACGCAGCAGAAGGGCGCGGTGGAATGCGAAAATATTTTTTAAACATTTTAAAAAAATTTCGAGCGAATTAATAAATATCAAATATTTTTAATTCACCCAAATAAATTTAAATATATTATTTATTAACATTTAATAACATAATATATTTCGTTACACGGCCAATTATTTTACGAAAATATTTTTCGACAAATGCTACGCGTAACATGCAAATGGTTAAACCGGTTGACCAACAGCTGAGCCGAGGCAACCTGGTCACTTGGGCAGTGTTCGGTCAGCCCTTGGGCTGCCCGAACAGTGTCGAGTTCGTTGGGTTCACAGTCGCGACTCAACAAGCCCGTTTCGACGTGAATTTCACCATTTTCTCACGTTTTCGCCCCAGAACAATTTCCGGAATTAATCCACCACCCAATACACATCCAAAATCATCCAAATAACATACTTTTCCATTAAAAAAAATATTATGTTTTAAGGGACCAAATCAGATCTGATCCAGTTTATTATTTTCTCCATTTTTCATGCTTAAATTCAATTTATTCACAAATTAATCTAAATAATTTTCACCAAAATTTAATCACCACAACATAAAGCCTCAAGAACAATTCTAGGCAATATTAGAGTGGTAACGTCACTCTAGAATGACAATTTTAAATTTTGAGATTAATTCCCTAATTAATCTTAAAACACGTGCTAATAAGGAAAACTATTAAGATTATTAACCAATCAACACCAAAATTTAAATATATTACATGTTGCTAGATGTTAACCTTGTTCATTGAAATCGAACGACCATCTGATCGGAGGATAATTTATGTTCGATTAAATTATCACGATTCATTTCATGTCTAACTTGAGGGGAACCCAAAAGGTCATACACAACAAAATCGAAATCAATGGTTAACAGTGCACAATACAAATTTAACAGCGTATATGATTGTTGTAGGAATTGTTCATAAATGGTTCAATGTGTTTAATTATTGAAAAGATATTTTATGAGGTTTCAAAGTGGCTTAGGGATTGGTGAATGACGATAGGGGCACTTTGGGAATTAGAAAACTGAATAAGAAAATAAATAAATAAATAAAACTGCGTTTTTTTATTTTATTTTATTTTATTTTATTTATTTTGAATTCCAATTCGGCCCAAACTCTTATTAGGGTTTTATAATCTCATTAAACCATTATATTAAGATCCAATGGCTAAGATTTAATTAGCATTTATCCCACATCGGATTCTTAATTAATTTTGTTGTCTTTGGAGCACCTATATAAACCAAAAGAATTCTTCACAAATTTTTACACCAAAACCTTTCATATCTTGGGTTTATATAAGTGAGCAACTCTAAAGTTTAAGAGTAAGCCACTGATTTTGAGGATCCTTAAGTCTAATTGACTAGAGAAATCTCAAGTTAAGAGTTTTGAGATATTTGCCTAGGCTAGCACCAATGGCAAAATACATGTGCACTCAAGGCGTAGTCTTGCCGTTGAGTTTTGGCTTTGGTGTGTGCACCTTTGGAGGCCACACACTTGGGTGGCTCTTTGGAAAGTGGAAGAGCTTGCTGAGTTCGAGAAGAGCTTGTAGATTGGAGGGAGGAATGGAGGAGTCTTCGGTTCAAGTAAGTCTTTTTCTTTCTTTATTTTTAATTAGAGTTCTTATGATAGTTATTATGTTTAAGTTTATGTTCTTTGCATGTTTTATGAGTTTTTATGCTTAGAATATATAGTAACATGCATAGGCTTGTAGAATAATCAAAACAAATGGGTCTTGAGCAAATGGATAGCGGCATCATAATTTTTAATTTTCCGCTGCGCACTCGCGACCGCTTCCCAACAATATATAATCCCTATGTCATAGGTTATCCCAATTGTTCCGAAAATATAGATTAAACGGCAAATCTCAGCTATGAACAATTCATGTGTCGCGACATAATTATGATTCTTCAATAAATATTCGGAACTCGTTTCCGAATGATACCTCGGCCAATGATTTCAAAGAATCACAAATTGGATACCTAAATCCCGTACACGGGACTGACAGATCCTCTCTGGATACATCACATGATATCGTGAGTATCAGTCCATACCCGACGAACAGGCGGAGGTCTGATCTTAAAAGATCGTTGACATGACTGTCATCAAAGTATGGAAGATATCTCACATATCTACAGTGGTATCACAAGTCAACGGAGCTAATATGTTATTCGACTCGTAAAGATTCCTATTGACATTGGTGTACCATCTATCAGGAATCTTTGAATGAGTCGTTCAATATTTATCAATAAATACATACGTGTCTATATGAATCTCCCAAGACTCATGGTTTACTGGGATAAACCATTAGAACAATTCTAATATACGACACGTATCGGTCTCACGAGTTTACTAACTGACCAAGTATGTAAATCTTGACTATGAACAATTTAAGAATGAATTGTATTGTGATATTTCTCAGAAATAATTGCGGCGCATTTACAATTATGTCACAACCATTCATTCTAAGGCTATTTACGCCTTTACCATATAATATAATATATTGATGAAAATTACTCACTTTTATTCATGATAAAACAGAAATGTAAATCGTATTTATAATAAATACAACAAAATTTGGCGCGCCGAGTACCAACTCTAACATATGCAACTTAAATTATTAAACATGCAAACTCTACCAATAAACATGAAACTAGTTTCATGTTTTCAAAAGTTTAATGTTTATTGGTAGAATTTATATGTTTAATATTTTAAATTGTATGTTTAATGGTCAAAATAACATGTTTGTACCAAAGGGTACCATAGTAGTGGCCATTGTTTTTACTTTTTAGAAAAATGGAAATTATTATAATTTTTTTAAATATAAAAAGTATTTAAATTCAAAATATTTTGGACAGTTCCCTAAGGGTGTCAAATATCATTGGATTCAAACATGTAGCTTTTACCATTAAATATACTATTTAAATCATTACACATGTAAAACTCTGCCAATAAACATGAAACTTTTGAAAACATGAAACTAGTTTCATATTTATTGGTAAAATTTACATGTTTAATGGTTAAAATAACAAGTTTGTACCCAATAATATTTAATATATTCGGTACCATAGTAGTGGCCAAAAAACAATAGGTGCATTTAGTATATTGTATTACATTAGGTTGTATTACGCTGCTCAAGGTGTATTGGATGTGAAAATTACTAATTTCTCAAACGCACACATCAAATTTCTCATTTCTCATTGACTTAAAATTTCAGGAATAAATTTGAATTATCTATGTTTAATTTGGATTGACAAAAAAATTATATGATTAAAAATTATATTATATTGTGTCACATCAACAAGTTTATTAATGATGTCGTATTTATGTTACATCATCTTAATACATTTACTCGTTTGTACTAAAAAAATATCCATATACTCGTGCCAACACGTGATTATCCGCTTACAATATGTTTACGACACGATTACATACTAGTAAAATGAATAATATTTGTATAATCATGTCAATAAGACATAATTACCCATTTACGATATGTAATCGTGCCACTATTCATGTAATCACACCTTAATCAAATCAATTACGAAATTAACCTATTTATTAATCGTGTCATCAAGACACATTTATTAATCTTTTTATATTCTTATTTAATGATTTTAACAAGATTATTAAATAAACTTATCCATATTTACTAAAATCTTCAATTTTAACACCATTATTTAATAAAAAGAAATTAGCAAAAATAATCAAAAAAAAATAGGGGCCTTGCGAAAATATCCAAGTCAAATATGAAATTACATTTTTGATCAGGAAGTGGCACAACTGGTTGCACTGTGAAACCAGCTGTGCCACATGCGTACGTCAGGAGCAACCAATTGTGTCTTTTGGCGCAACTAGTTACTCTTTTTTTCTTTTTTATTTATTATAACACAAATTAAATAAAATTAATAAAATTTGATTTTTAATCAAATTAATAATTTTTTTATAATACAATTTAAATTTTTACTTTAATATGTATTTTTAAAAATAAAATATTTTATTTAAAAAATTAGATTTATTAAATTTATTATATTTTAAAATAAAATTTAAATATTATAAAAAATTATTAATTTAAATTAATAATATTTTTGAAATAGGATTTGACGGTGAAGGACTTGTCAGAGGTCCGTAAGGTGTGTCACGGTTCGACTTTTCCCGTATGGAAAATCAAACTCTTGCGGCACTTACCAAGGTTCACACCTCGGAAATCAACCTTCTCGTAGCTCACGGGCTTAAATTCCATATTTTAGATGTCTATGTATTCATATAACGGCAAGTTACGGAAGTTAACAAGCATTCTTATAGCATACAATATTGTGGCACAAAAAAGTAAACGCGAGTGTAATATCCCGAATGTTCGAAACAGTTCTAGATGGTTCTCGGAACGAGATGATGATGGAGAATAAAAGTTTAAGCATTGAAAAATATGATGAAATGTCTTGAAGTGATGTTTTGAAGCTTTGGAAATCGCATAATTCGAAATAGTCGGTTACACGTATTTTGTAGATATTTTATTATGAGTAAGTTTCGATATTTCAACTTTAGAAATAACAAACAAACTTCGATTGAGTTAAAATTTAATCCGTTAGAAATGTCTTTCGAAGATGAATAATTTTTATGTTGAACACTTTTTCAAATTTGCTCCAGAAAGGCCTCCAAAATATACATTTATGAACAGGTCTAATGTCAAGGGTCTATTTGTAGTTTCGCATGACTATTTTTCAATTATCAAGAAATTATCTATAAATACGCCTAAATTTTAGAAAATAAAAAAATTGGCATTAAATTTCAAAACCCCTCACGACCCCCTCTCTCTTCACGACGTGAAGAAACAACAACCTCGTCAACGCCCAGTCAGCCACCGCCGACCGGCGCACAGACACTAGGGGAGCGTCGGACCACCCCTACCTAATGGTGGCCGGCGACGACCCCATGGAAGCCGGAAAACGGCTGGAAATGGAATGATAGGCGCGCATGTTGGACAATTATGACCCATAGCATCACTATTGTAAAAGACATTGTGGTTTTTGTACAAATTAACTATGTGACAAAGGAAATTGCTATTTTATCATTTTGTAATTAGATTACTTTGATATATAAATGATAAAAGTCCTTATGATTAGTTCCGGAATAATAAGATATGAGACAATATTAATCCACGGACGGTTTAATCATTAAATATCTCTAGTCGTAGTATTATGACGAGACGGGACATCGATTATGCGGAATAGATTAGTATTACACTTGTGCAAGTTATGGAAGCTTAACGACATAGTTCTCAAATATTTAAGTATATGATACTTATGCATGTGTGATATGAGGTTCTGTTAGCCGTTGGACCGGGTACAGCTTCGCTCTGGATAGACCCATCAGAATCCCATTGGTATTATGACTATGTGTCTATGGGAATCCGAATCAGGGTATGTGTATGTGGTCTTAACCTGAGACTTGCCTCGCTAATACTTGCGACAATCAGTATGCTTTGGTTTTGGTCGTTCGGAGCTTTAACAGGTTCTGTGTACGACTCTTCTAGGTTTACTGAGAATCGTAGTGTATTGGGTGTGATGTCAAGATGGAAGTATCACTTCAGTCATATGGAGAAGATAATTACGCAGGGATACAGAACTAGTACTCTAATATGCTGCATTTATCGGATAATATGACTAGGTCATGATTATCCGATTACAGAGACTAGTTGCTAGTGATCCGATATATGCTTTGTACGGGGCATACACAATTCCAGCCCCAGACCTAGCATGTGACATCCGATATTAGATCGTAATACGCAATACATAGTATACTATGCCTGATATAGATTATTTATTCTTCGTTGAATATTTCTGGAGAATTGGGTAGGCACGGTGCTTTGCTAGAAGCCAACCATATCTTGTAAATCGGTAAGAACGTGGTACGGGGTACGCACGTGTTAGGATAGTTCGATAACCGTATTTACTGCCAACATATCCAGGGATCTCTTGGGCCGCTTCCCAAAGATTCACCGATGACATTTGACTCGAACATAATTAATCTGGGATTAATTATGAGAGAGAGAAAATTAATCTAGGATTAATTACTGGAAGAATTTATCTTGGATAAAATTCAAATAGAAGAGAGAACGCAATTAATTTGGAATTAATCGATTAAATAATATATTGGATATATTAATGGAAATCGGATTTCAATATGGAATTAAAATTGGATTTTAATTCGGGCGAACGAATTAATTTGGAAATAATTCGCAAGCGACTTTCGTAATAATTTTTCTAGGGATTATTATTTAATTAAATTGGATTTAATTACGTCGCGACGGAAAATTTGTTTATTTCGAAATTAAACGAACCCAGGCCCGAGCGAAGTTGCGTGTTGAGTTAGCCGACTTAAATTTGAAATTTAAAAGTGGTGGGATCCACTTCACTTACATCAGCATGTTAGACATTTGATGGAAGTTGTTGTTGGCTTGAGTAAGGCTTGGATTGCTTATGAAACACTCAAACCAAAACCAACACTCAACCTTTGTATAAATTAGTTAAGTCAACTTTGGAAGTGTGATAATTTACTATTCACAGTAAACTCTTTCTTCTCCTTAGCTCATTGATGTGACCTTCCTCATTCTCCCTCGAAGTTTTGTTGTAAAATTTCATTAAGCTAGCACTTTAAAGAGTTGAATGAACTGTTAGGGAAACTCACCCAAGAGCAAAATCAACAAAGCCAAAGCTTGGAGCTACATCCATTGGAGCATTTCTTGGAAATTCTCATCTGTTCATTGTAAGTTTTTTCCGCAAACTTTCTTGATTATTCACACACAATATCATGACTTAGAGACCTTGGGCATGTCTAGGACACTAACAATGGTATCATGAGCCTTTTCTAAGCATGATTTGAGATTAGGGTTTATAAACTTTATTTTGGGGATTTTGTGGTTGGAGTATGATTTTTTCAAAATTGTTTGTTTGGTTGTGTTTTGATGATGATGAATTGAATTTGTGCATCATAGGATTTGAGAAAATTGATTAGATTTATTTTTCCCTAAAATCCTTCAGTGGCCGAATATAACCCTACATAGTGTTCATGGTGATTTTTTGAATTTAGACTATTGGATGAGTTTAGAGCATGAAATAAATATTGATTGTTGATTTAATTTGATTGAAATCAAAATTGGATATTATTTTCCCAAATTACCGTGAACAATAAGCTGTTTAATGGATTGATTTTGCTTCAATTGTGTTGGACATGAATTGGATAAATTAAAGCATGATTAATTAATTTAAATTGATGTTTTTGAAATATTAGTTTAATTAATTAATTATGGTAATTACACTTTAATTAAAATTAATATGATATTTGAAATATTATGTTAATAAATATTAGTCTTTAAATTGGATTGGCTAATTTGTTGTATTTGGGCTTAATGGGCTTGGTTGGGCCAAACATGGTTTTGGACAATTGAATTGGATCCAAATTGGGCATAAAACCATTTCCATAAAGTTCAAATATAACTTTTGGGCCTTTAATAATTTAATTGGGCCTAATGGACCTAAATTGATTTTTGGCAAACTGGTGATTCCTTATTGGGCCTTGGCTATTGGATTGGATCCATATTGGCCAAAGCCCATTCCTAAAGAATTAATTGAAAGCCTTTGGACTTTAATTAAATTAGCATTTGATGCTAATTGGGTCTTTGAGACCCAATTGGATTGGATTGGATTTGGAATCCAAGTCTTTAAGGCACATAAATAAGTGTAATTATTTAATTTGGAATTAAATTCGAATTCGTATTGAATACAAATTAAATTGGATTTAAAATTGTAGTTCGATATAATTCAAGAATACGTACTTTGAGTATTTATTTTTAAACGAGTTGGACTCGCGCAAATCAAATCCTTGTTTGAACATTGGATGGTCACTAATCAAAAATTAATTATTGGATAAGATTGATTGATAACATGCTATGTGTGAATACTTGGATGTATTTGTATGAATAATGTATATCAGATAGATATTAGAAGGGTGGGGCAATTTTGGAAATTGTTGTAATAAATTTGGAATTTATTAAATTGGACCTGCGTGTCCAGCCTATTATCTCTTTACTCTTTGTATTTCTCTTCTCACCAATTCCCCTCAATGTAAATGAGGTTTCTTTAATGTATTATGTAATTGGGTAGAAGTATGAATAGTGCTAGCGGGAGAGAGGAAAATGAGAGATTTGTTCTAGGAAAAATGTTTGTTATATATTCATCCGCATATCATTATTAATTTATCCGCGCCTTATTATGCTTTTAGAATGCATGCTTAAGGGTGCATGATGAGACCTAATCAAATATATAAATTGGATGCCAATTACGCAAAAAAAAAAAAAAAACCCTCACTTTAACATTAAGCGTTTTTCTTTACATTGAATGGTTCTTTCTCAAGATCCAAGATTGACTTTGATTTGTTGGCCAAAGTCAAGATCATTGTCCATCGCGGATGTGTTTGAACCACGAAGGTTTTGTTATATATCGCATGTCTTGGGCAGTTGTGACTTGTTGGCCAAAGTCAAGGTCACTTCTTGTTCATCGACGTGGATTACGAAGCTTTCCCACTGTCAATGGTCACGCTTAACTGGAATCATTAAGCTTGTTGAGCCAAAGCCAAGACTTAGTTGATTCAAAGGAAAAGGTTATGAAATATATCTTGGATATATATCTTGGACTTGGAAGTCCACCTATCGGATCTAGGAATTGGATAAGATCCAATTGATCTTAGAGATCTACCTAGTTAAGTTTCATACAGCTTGTTGGCCAAAGTCAAGGTTGTGTGTTATTTAACGGGATCATAGTCCACTAGGAAACTGGGTTTCCCGAGTACTCAACAGAGGGTTAGAGGCTCGCTGAAAAATAGTGGGAGGCCAGAATTAAATTTGCAATTTCGTTTAATACTTGCTAAATGCGCGCTTTATTTTTCATTGTTATATATTATATTAGTTGGACTAATATTTTATTATTTTCTTTGAACAGTTGGACTGTACCATAACTTCATTTGTAGTTGATTATATAGTTGGACTATAGTAATCATTACATTTGATTGTACCCGATATCGTTGATTGAATAGTTATACTATTGCAATCAAGATGACTGGAAAGATTAGCGTTGGAGACATCGTCATGGGCGATAATGTCTTTAATGGCGCCAATTTTCCAGACTGAGAGATGAATCTCAGGATTTTCCTGGGAGCCGATAAGTTGCTCTATGTCATAGACAGACCTCTCGGGCCTGAGCTTGGACATGAGTGAGTTGTTGATCATGAGCTTTGGAAGACTCACAGTGATGATAACTTAACTGCTCTGTCCGTCATGCTTGCCGCAGTGACCCCTCAATTTCGTCGTCAAAAAAGGATTGGATCCCTACAACATGATGTTGAAATTGAAGGACCTTCATAGATCTAACCTTAGATCTCAGAAGTATGAATTGTAAAGAAGCTTTTTTGCTCTCGCATGTCAGAGGGTACATCTGTCGAGCACTATGTGTCCAGATGATTGCTGACATCGAACAGCTAGGTCAACTGGGCATAACCTTCGAGGCTGAGACTTCCATAGATTTGATCTTACAGTCTCTGCCCGACTGCTGGGGCGGGTTCATCATGAACTACAATATGATGAACCAAGAGAAGACTCTTGGAGAGTTGATGGCGATGCTAAAATAGGTAGAGCCAGAGCTTCTGAAGGGCAAGAAGCGCGAGGCGCATTTCACTTCGACATCTCATTCGGCAAGGCTTGGCCGAATGATTCTGTAGGTGTGAAGAAGAAGAAAAGAAAGGGCAAGGCCAAATCATCAAAGTCTTATGGGAAGGCAAATGAAAAATCCCAAGATGTCTGCCTACAGTGTGGCAAACGGGGTCACTGGAAGCGTGACTGCCGTGAGTACAAGGCGCACATGAAGGAAGTGAAGGCGGGCAAGGCTCCGGCTTCAGGTATGTTTGTTATTGAAATAAACATGTCTACTCTAGTTTTAAAAATTGGATTTTTGATTCTAGATGTGGTACTCATATATGTACTGATGTGCAGGATCTGCAGATTAGTAGGAGACTGGCTTCAGACGAGATTGACCTACGAGTTGGAAACGGGACCAAAGTCTCTTTTTGGCCGTATGGACTTATGTTTTGGAACTGCCATCGAGGCATGTACTTTCATTATCAGACTGTTATTATGTACATAGTTTGACTAGAAACATTATCTCTGTATCTTGTTTGACCCAATGTGGGTATACTTTTGTATTCCGAAACACTGGTGTTTTGTTTATAAAGATGATTTTGATATATGTACTGCTGATGCTAATAATGGTCTTTATATTTTGAATATAAATGAGTCTCAAACATATAACATGACAAACAAAATGCTCAAATTGAGTAAAACATATGAAACTTAAATGTGGCATTGTCGTTTGGGACACATTAACAAGACTCGCATATCCACACTTTCGAAGAGTGGATACTTGGACGGATTTGATCCTAATTCATATGATGTCTGCGAATCTTGTTTATTAGGCAAGATGCCTAAAATGCCTTTTAGCGGTAAAGGTGTACGTGCCACTGAACTGTTAGCCCTCGTTCATAGTGACGTATGTGGACATGTCTAGCAAGGCTAGAGGTGGATATGAATACTTGTGTAACCTTAACGAATGATGCATCATGTTACGGTTATGTGTATCCTATGAGACACAAGTCGGAACCTTTGAAACATTCAAAGAGTTTCGACACGAAGTAGAAAAATAGACCGGCAAAAGTATTAAAACATTACGGTCGGACCGTGGTGGAGAATACTTAAGCAATGAGTTTCTTGATTACTTGAAAGAATATGGTATTCTTTCACAGTGGACTCTTCCCGGAACACCTCAATTAAACGGTGTATCCGAACGGAGAAACCGAACTTTGTTGGACATGGTAAGGTCAATGATGAGTCGCATTGAGCTACCAATTTCCTTCTAGGGATACGCATTGAACAATGCAATACTTATTTTGAATAAGGTTCCGCTAAAGTCTGTCGGACAGACTCAATATGAAATATGGACAGGAAAGAAATCGGGTTTCTCATTCTAGAAGATTTGGGGATGCTTGGCATACGTTAAATGTTTGGATGGTACCAAACTAGAACCCAAATCAGATAAGTACCTATTTGTAGGCTATCCTAGGGAAACCAAATGATATTACTTCTACAACCCATAAGAGAACAAGGTATTTGTTGCTCTCCATGCAGTTTTCCTAGAAAAGGAATTCCTAAATGCAGTGGTAAGTGGGAGGAAAGTAGAACTCGATGAAAATCGTAGTGATACTGTTCCTGGTACAGACTCCCTCACAGAACACGAACAGTTCATCAGGGATGAGACTGTAACCATAATCTTCTAATACACAATAACCGCGTAGATCGGAGAGAATCATAAAACAACCTGAGAGGTATGGGTTTCTAATCTGACCTCATATAGATATTAATCTTATTGAGGATAATTGTAGGACACAGAAACTGGGCGACGCATGCTGTTCCGGGCTCGCGTCCTGGTTGGGAGAACGGAGTAGCCCGCGGGGGACTAAACCGGAGAATAATATGGAGTCGCCACCCGGTGTGAACCGGGAAAATGATTTAAGGCCGCACTCACCCCTCGCAAGGGAAGACCTCAAACCGTTGGGTTCAGAATGGTCCCTTACTTATGTCATTTGTAATGAATGAATTTGTGCAATTTTAACCAAGTCTACTCAACATACATATTGGTCAAAGTAGTGTAAATTCTTATAAAGCCTAAATCTAGGTTTGCATGCTTCAAAAGTAAACTTTCAAAACGGCAAACACATGATATCACACATCAAACATGTTAAATAACAAATGATCTAAACATAACATAACTTAAATTCCTAATACGAAAGGTAAATAACTAAGTCATGCTAAAAATAAAACAACATTCTAATAGCCTAATCATGCTCAAATACAAGTTTGGATGAAATGAAATATGTGAATCCTTCAAGTGGTACGGGGCATTGTATCCCGAGTGCAAACCATAATACCGTCCATTCGGATTCGGCTATGGAATTTATGTCCGGGTTTCCATCCAATATACCACAAGAAAGAACACATATTCCATCCACCCGAGATCACATCGTACACTAATTCATAATTCTCATGTGACGAAAAGTAAGTTGCATGCTTTCCTAAATTACCAAATTACATAACATAAATTTAATAACATGCTAAACTAATTATTCATGCTAAGCATCATAAAACATATTTCCTAAGTCATTATTTCATGTGAAGAAATTCAAACAACATGCTAATCTAATTATTCATGCTAGATATCATAAAACGTATTTCCTAAATCATTATTTCATGCGAAGAAATTCAATAATTTGTGCCCTCAGGTCTAACCTTTTGTGTCGTTTTTCGGAGGTACATTATACGGCCGTCGGAAAGGCTAAGACACCGTGATTCCACCGGTTCACTATTTTGGCGTTTTGCTCGCTGTTTTGCTGTTTTGTCCGCTGTTTCCACTTCGTTTCGTGGCGATTCAGGTCACCACACTTAGCTCACTGGTTTGATGTGAATTAGGGACTGTTTTGGTGATGGTTTGAGGAGTAAAGGGACTGGTTTGGAGTTGATTTGGGCATGAATGTGGATGGCTGAACTGGGCAGAATGTCCACTGATTCCAGGGGCTAAATAAGGTTAGTTTGTGCGTGTGTTTTGAAGGCTAAATGAGGCCTGAATGGGGCGCTGAACTGGGCAGAATGTGGGGGCTAAATTGGATAGTTTGTACGTTGGTTCCAGGGGCTGGTTGAAGGGTGTTTTGGGCGTGTAGATTTAGGGGCTGAATGAAGGACTGCTTCAGGTGTTAGTTGAGAGGCAGAATGCGTGAAGAATAAGAGCAGTTTAGGTGTGTGTTTGAAGGCTAAATGAGGCAGTAGGTGCGCTGGACTGGAGCTGATGAGAAGCTGAGTTGTAGGCAGTGAAGAAAAGTTGTTCTAGGCGTGAAGATGAGGGGCTGATTGGAGGAAGTGTGCGTGAACAATAGGCAGTGATGGATGGCAGTGTGCGTGAGGATGAGGGGCTGTGATGGATGGCAGTGAAGGAGAGGCTTTGGGCGTGACTTGTAGAGGGAATAAGGGGCTGTTTTATGTTCTCCAAATGCTAAGTGTTTGCTTAATGTGTGCTCCCCCTTGAAGTGAATGAATGGTGGTTTATATAGGCAAATTGAGGTGTATTAATTAGGTAGGCCAAGTGATGTTGAAGGGCATTAATTAGGTTGGCTATGGTTGATGAGGGGTGTTTAATTATAGTGGATTGCTTTGTTGAAAATGAAGGAAAGGTGGTGGATTTGGTCATGGGCGTGGGGTTATACATAAATGGTGTAGGGTTGGCTATTTAAATGGTGATGGGAGGCCTATTTAATGGTTTTGAAAAGTTTGTGGAAAATGGAGGCTAAGGTAAAAATGAGGTCAAATGTGTGGGGTAAGTTTGGTGGAAGGGTAATTCTTGTTTGAATAGTGGATGGAGAGGTAAAATGAGTGTCATGGGCGTGGGCTTTAACATTGGTGGGCTTGGTGCGTGATTTGGTTTCATGGGCTTTGGGCGTGGGCTTTGGTGTTTGGGTGAGCTTAAAGCGGTTTGCGGGGGTTTCGGGCCAAGGATATGCCTCGAAACAAAGATTCAACAAGCGAACTCTGAGCTAACTAACTGTGAATTAAATCCAATGATGTGTCAATTCTTGACTTTTCCTTTCCGACGATCGTTTTCCGCGACTTCCATGACTTAAAAGATAGTGCCTCCGCACGTGGCTCATCATTGGGACTTATATGCAAAAATGCAATGCCTACAATAATGAGCCGGCTACGTATGAGGAAGCGATACAAGGTATCGACTACGCTTTATGGCAAGATGCCATGAAGTCCGAAATGGATTCCATGTATACCAACCAAGTTTGGGCACTAGTTGATGCACCAGAAGGCGTTAAGCCGATTGGTTGTAAATGGGTCTTCAAGAAGAAGACAGACATGGATGAGAACATACAAACGTACAAAGCTAGGCTTGTAGCTAAAGGGTATCGTCAACGACATGATGTCGATTACGACGAAACTTTTCTTCTGTTGCCATGATTAAATCCATTCGGATAATGTTTGTTATTGCTGCATATTTCGATTATAAAATATGGCAGATGGACGTCAAAATCGCTTTCCTTAAAGGAAACCTTTTGGAGGATGTTTATATGTAACAATCTGACGGTTTTGTCGTACCAAAACATGCAAACAAGGTTTGCAAGTTAAATCGATCCATTTATGGATTGAAGCAAACATCGCGTTCTTGGAACCAACGTTTTGATGAGATCATAAAAGAATATGATTTCATTCAAAATGAAGATGATTCTTGTGTATATAAGAATGTTAGTGGGAGCGCACTGACATTCATTGTCCTTTACGTTGATGATGCATTGCTTATTGGCAATGACATTCCCATGCTACAATCAGTGAAAGCTTGGCTTTCATTAAAATTCTCCATGAAAAATCGGGAGAAACAGCCTTATTCTGGGAATAAGGATCTACCGAGATAGATTAGAAAGCTGTTTGGACTCTCTCAGAGCTCGTACATTGACAAAGTGTTGAAGAGATTCAACATGGATCAGTCTAAGAGGAGACTGTTTCCAGTGTCACATGGCGTCTCTCTATTTAAGGACATGTGTCCTAAAACTCAAGATGAGAGAGATAACATGAGTCGGATCCCGTTCGTTTCTGCAGTCGGATCGATCATGTATGCCATGATATGTACGCGGACCGGATGTCTCGTATACTTTGAGCATGTGCAGTCGCTATCAAGCCGATCTAGGTGATGGTCATTGGGTTGCTGTTAAGAACATCATAAGTATCTTAGACGAACTAAGGATGATTTCTTAGTCTCTGGAGATTGAGAACTTGAGGTGACTGGGTTCACCGATGCAAGTTTTCAAACCGATAAAGACGACTCTAAGTCGCAATCTGGGTATATATTTTGTTTGAACAACGGAGCAGTGAGCTGGAAATCTTCCAAGCAAGAGATTGTTGCTGATTCAACAACAGAAGCAGAATATATCGCTGCAGTTGAGGCAGCAAAAGAAGTAGTTTGGATCCGTAAATTCCTAATTGGATTATGAGTAGTTCTGTTAGCAGCTGAGCATGTTCCTTTATATTTTGACAATAACGGGGCTATAGCGCAGGCTAAGGAACCGCGGTCTCATCAATGATCCAAGCATGTACTTCGACGTTTCCATCTGATACGTGAGATCATACATCATGGCGATGTGAAGATCGAAAAGATCGCTTCAGATGACAACATTGCAGATCCGCCGACGAAAGCTATTTCACCAGCAAAAGTTTGAGCGACATGTACTGATGTACATAGTTCAGGTGTTAGATACTTGAGTGATTGGCTATGAGCCAAGTGGGAGATTGTTGGACAATTATGACCCATAGCATCACTATTTGTAAAATACATTGTGATTTTTGTACAAATTAACTATGTGACAAAGGAAATTACTTATTATATCATTTTGTAATTAGATTACTTTGATATATAAATGATAAAAGTCCTTATGATTAGTTCCAGATTAATAAGATATGAGACAGTAATAATTTACGAACGGTTTAATCATTAAATATACCTAGTCATAATATTATCGAGACTGGACATCGATAATGCGGAATAGACTAGTATTACACTTGTGCGTGTTATGGAAGCTTAACGACATAGTTCTCATATATTTAAGTATAAGATACTTATGCAAGTGTGATAAGAGGTTCTGTTAGCCGTTGGACCGGGAATAGCTTCGTTGTGGATAGACCCATCGGAATCCTATTGATAATATAACCATGTGTCTATGGGAATCCGAATCAGGGTAGGTGTATGTGGTATTAACCTGAGACTTGCATCGCTAATACTTGCGACAATCAGTACGCTTTGGTTTTGGTCGTCCGGAGCTTTAACAGGTTCTGTGTAAGTCTCTTCTGGGTTACTGAGAATCGTAGTGTATTGGGTGTGATGTCAAGATGGAAGTATCACTTCAGTCATATAGAGAAGATGATCACGCAGGGATACAAAACTAGTACTCTAATATGCTGAAGCTATCAGGATAATATGACTAGGTCATGATTATCTGATTACAAAGACTAGTTGCTAGTGATCTGATATATGTTTCGTACGGGGCAGACACAATTCCAGCCCCAAACCTAGCATGTGACATCCGATACTGGATCGTAATATGCAATACATAGTATATTATGCCTGATATAGATTATATATTATTCGTTGAATATTTCTGGAGAATTGGGTAGGCACGATGCTTTGGTAGAAGCCAACCATGTCTTGTAAATCGGTAAGAACGTGGTACGGGGTACGCACGTGTTCAAATAGTCTGATGACCGTATTTACTGCCAACATATCCAGGGATCTCTTGGGTCGCTTCCCAAAGATTCACCGATGACATTTGACTCGAACATAATTAATCTGAGATTAATTATGAGAGAGAGAAAATTAATTTAGGATTAATACGGAAGAATTTATCTTGGATAAAATTCAAATAGAAGAGAGAACGCGATTAATTTGGAATTAATCGATTAAATAATATATTGGATATATTAATTGAAATAAGATTTCAAGTGGAATTAAAATTTGATTTTAATTCGGCGAACGAATTAATTTGGAATTAATTCGCAAACGACTTTCGTAATAATTTTTCTAGGCATTATTATTTAATTAAATTGGATTTAATTATGTCGCGACGGAAAATTCGTTTAGTTCGGAATTAAACGAACCCGGGCCCGAGCGAAGTTGCGTGTTGAGTTAGCCGACTTAAATTTGGAATTTAAAAGTGGTGGGACCCACTTCACTTACATCACATTAGACATTTGATGGAAGTTGTGTTGGCTTGAGTAAGGCTTGGATTGCTTATGAAACACTCAAACCAAAACCACACTCAACCTTTGTATAAATTTGTAAGTCAACTTTGGAAGTGTGACAATTTACTATTCACAACAAACTATTTCTCTCCTTAGCTCATTGTCGTGAGCTTCTTCCTTCCCTTGAAGTTTTGTTGCAAAATTTCATTAAGCTAGCACTTTAAAGAGTTGAATGAGGTGTTAGGGAAAACTACCCAAGAGCAAAATCAACAAAGCCAAAGCTTGGAGCTACATTCATTTGAGCATTTCTTGAAATTCTCATCCGTTCATTATAAGTTTTTTCCGCAAACTTTCTTGATTATTCACACACAATGTCTTGACTTAGAGACCTTGGGCATGTCTAGGACACTAACAGCGCAACCACCATAGCTTAATCCCGACTTGTCGCTTCGTTTCATGGGTCGAGCCACCCGCCAAATCGAGGCAAAAACATTCGCTGAATAGTGTGACCCATTTGCAAAGTAACTCTGATTCAAATGAACAGTAAACCAAATATAAAATTGGATATTTCATTAATATTGTGATCATTACATTGTGAGAAATAGGCTCACATAGGCTTCCTCCTAAAGAGATTTTAAAGACATCTAATGCAGGAAGAGTTTCTGAGAACTCTTTCACCGAGTCAATAAGTCATAATATAAGCGGCCATGAGATTAAATTACGTCCTTAGACGAGCTCATCTTGATGGTTTTTTTACAATACCCCCACTTTTGCGGCAAAGGTGGCTTTGCAAGTAATCGTAGAAAAATTGATGCTACATGATGCAAATATTGCTAGCATTAAACTGGGACCGTAACAAGGTGCACCCGAAAATAATGTCGAATCTTTCTCGGCCGATCTCTTCGCTTATTTAGTAGTCTTTGTACAGAGTTTGCCCTTACTTTAAAGTTTCTGCCACAAAGTATAAAATTCTAAAAAATTATTAATTTAATTTAATATTTTTTATAATATTTAAATTTTATTTTTAAAAAATAATAAAAATCTAATTTAATTAATTAAATTTAATTTTTTTATAATAAATAAAATAATAATAAAAAAAAGAACGCAACTGGTTGTTCCTGTCATGCAAGAAACCAGTTGCGCCACTTCGAGATCAAAAATACAATTTCATATTTGACTTAGATATACACAAAACCCCTATTATTTTGATTATTTTAGCTAATTTCAAAAAAAAAAAAAAAAAAAAAAAAAAAACACAAAACAGTATCCATGTTTACTAAAATCCTCTAAATTCTAACCATCGAAAAAATGCCAAAAGATCTCCACATACATGATACACCGTCTTCTACAGTTCCTGTTTTGTACATACATAGAGTTACAGTTACAGTTACACACTTACACTTCTCTTTCTATCTCAAAAGTGAAAACTCTCTGACACCCTTAGTCCTCACAAACACAAACCCAAAAACAGAACCTCCTTCAATGGACAATCATCACTTTGTCTCTGCAACTGTAATTGTAACTGTAACTCTCCTCTGTTCTCTCCTTCACTTCTCATCATCAGCTTCAGATCCATTCGTTCCCACAGACAATTATCTCATCAATTGTGGGTCACCCACAAACGCCACACTCTTTAACCGCGTCTTTGTTCCTGATTATGCTTCTTCAAAATCAGTTTCCTTTTCATCAGACAAGTCCTTTTCAGTCAAAACCAAAAACCCATCTCCAAATTCACCACCTTTATACAACTCAGCAAGAGTTTTTACCAGTGATGGCGGCAGTTACAAGCTTAACAATAAGAGAAATGGTACTCACTTGGTACGTTTTCATTTCTCCCCATTTGTAGCTGATAATAATTTTAAGCTAGTATCTGCAAAGTTTAGTGTTTTGGTTAATGGGTTGTTGTTACTTAAAGATTTTAGTACAAATGTTATGGTGCTTAAAGAGTTTGTTGTGAAAGTTGATGGTGGTGTGATTGAGATTGTGTTTAGGCCAGTTGGTGATAAGGGTTTTGGGTTTGTCAATGCAATTGAGGTTTTTTCGGCACCGGGGGATTTTATTATTGATGATGGGGCTAGGGTGATTAGTGAGAGTGGGAGTATTGAGGAGTTCAAGAATCTTGGTTCAGAGATTTTGGAGACTGTTCATAGGGTTAATGTTGGAGGTTCAAAGTTGACACCTTATAATGATACTTTGTGGAGGACTTGGGTTCCTGATGATGAGTTTCTTGATTTGAAATCTGCTGCCAAGCGTGTAGTCACCACTCATTCCCCAAATTACCAAAAGGGTGGCGCTTCTAGGGAGATTGCTCCTGATAATGTTTATATGACTGCACAAGAGATGAATAAGGATAATGCAACTTTAGGTGTGAGATTTAACATCACTTGGGATTTTCCTGTGGGGTTGCCTGGTGTTAGACACTTGGTTCGGTTGCATTTTTGTGATATTGTTAGTTCTTCGCTTAATCAGCTGTATTTTAATGTGTTTATTAATGATTATTCTGCATACAAGGATCTGGACTTGTCCTCAATTACGATCCATTCACTTGCATCTCCTGTTTACATTGATTTTGTGGCGGATTCAGATGATTCTGGGGTTATGCGTGTAAGTGTTGGACCTTCGGATTTGAGTGGTTCATTGAAAGTTAATGCTATTTTGAATGGGGTGGAGATCATGAAAATGGTACATTTAGCTAGTTCAGAAACTGGAGAAAAGAAGAAAAATATTTGGATTGTAGTGGGTTCAGTTGTTGGAGGCTTTGTTTTATTGTGTTTGGTTGTACTTGCAGTTTTGGTCTTATTTAGATGCAGGAAGAAGAAGCCAAAACCAAGGACTGCAGACAGTGTGGGCTGGACATCTTTACGTGCATATGGAGGCAGCTCCCATAGTAGAATGTCTGGAGGGACTGTAAATGCATCTCCAAATGGATATCACAGATTGAAGATCCCTTTCGCTGACCTTCAACTGGCCACCAACAATTTCGACAAGAATCTGATTATTGGTTCTGGTGGATTTGGTATGGTGTACAAAGGGATTCTTAGAGAAAATACAAAAATTGCCGTAAAAAGAGGTGTTCCGGGATCTAGGCAGGGACTCCCAGAATTCCAGACTGAAATAACCATCTTGTCTAAGATTCGTCATCGCCATCTTGTTTCTCTTGTTGGATACTGCGAGGAACAATCTGAAATGATATTGGTGTATGAGTACATGGAAAAGGGGCCGCTGAAGAAACATTTATACGGTCCAGAATGTACATCTTTATCTTGGAAACAAAGGCTTGAAATATGCATTGGTGCAGCTAGAGGTCTTCACTACCTTCACACTGGTTCGGCACAAGGAATTATCCACCGTGACATTAAGTCAACGAACATCTTGCTTGATGAAAATTTTGAGTCCAAGGTTGCTGATTTTGGTCTTTCAAGATCTGGCCCATGTCTAGATGAAACCCATGTAAGTACCGGTGTCAAAGGTAGTTTTGGGTATCTTGATCCAGAATATTTCCGAAGGCAACAGCTTACAGATAAATCAGATGTTTATTCATTTGGGGTTGTGCTTTTCGAAGTTCTGTGTGCTAGACCTGCAGTGGATCCATTGCTGGCTAGAGAACAAGTGAATTTAGCAGAATGGGCAATGCAATGGCAGAAGAAGGCCATGCTTGAGCAAATTATTGACCCTCAACTTATAGGAAAGATCAATCCTGACTCTTTAAAGAAATTCGGAGAAACGGCAGAGAAATGTTTGGCTGATTATGGGGTTGATAGGCCAACTATGGGTGACGTGTTGTGGAATTTGGAATGTGCACTTCAGCTTCAAGAATCTGGATCTGGACCACCTAGAGAACCACATGAAGACAGCAATACTAATCCACCGGCACTACCAACACCTACAATTGTTCCCCAAGCTTCATCTAGCTACGTAAGAGAGGAGGAAGATGATCGTAATGCTAGCTCAGACTTAAGAACGAATCAAGTGTTTTCCCAGTTGATGACCAATGAAGGCAGGTAGTTCTTAGATGCAAGCTCTAACACAGACCATCCATACAGTACTGTTATTTTCGAGGATACTTATTGTGTCCAAGAGTCATGCTAGAAATTATCGTACAAATCTGAAGTTCAGCTTTCTCCAGGTACTTCAATTTTTCTTTTTTCTTTTTTTACTAAGTTTCTTCCTAAATTGCATTTGTGGAGCTGTTGAGTTCAAAAGATGATGTTCTACTGTTAACTATTCTTTTCCTGTATAGAAGCACAAATATTGCTTTAGCCATAATTAATCCAGTGTTCTAATAGATGCAAGTTCTCTCTATTTCGATCTTTTTACCGGGTGTTAATGCAAATCCCGAGGGATTCATGATTCTTGAATGTTGCATCGAGTGGAGTCAATACTCAGCTTTGATTATTTAACTTGTTATCATTAGCATTTGAAGAGGATTACTTGTGAACCCAAACTTCAACCGTATCTGTTTCAGAAATATTTAAGATTCATTGGATTGTTTCTTGTATTTGCATCCTATTAATACATGTTAGATTAAAGGTATGCATAGACATACAATTACTTTGAAATACAAGTTTGATTATTATTTTTTTATTTTGTCACCACATTGGTCATTGATAAGACTAATTACTCAAATTTTTTTATAAAGATAGAATCAAATTGTCAACTAATGAAGCTTGCTTTGTCTTTTTTTCTTGCTTGAGGCCAACTTACCATCATTGTCTTTTGTATCTGCATAGAAAGTTGTTTTAACACGTATCTGCTGTCTAGAGAGTTCTTCAGGATATGAATCATAAGTCATCCTCTTTAACTTAGGTCATCTTATCTGCCAAAATATATCATTTCCCTTTGTTACATACAATGCACTTGAAAGAAAAAAAAATGATAAGAGTAAAGAAAGATTCTGGAGTCGGTTTAGGATCAATCGGTTCTCTATAGATCAGACTAAACCGGAAAAAATACAAACGATATGATAAATTAAACTAAATTTGCTATTGTATGTACAACATAAAACCCTAAGTACTCTAATGAGAAAAGAAGAGTAAAAGGTGTTGACCTATATCAAGCAAGGTAAGGGAAGACTTAAGTTGACATGGGCAGAAATCATAAAAAAATTAATATTTTAGAGAAAATGACACCCAATTACCCTACAGATTGTCATAATAATACTTCAGTACCTACAGTTTTAGAAATATAAGTTTTAGTCCTTGTTGTTTTAAAAAATACAAGCTTTAGTCCCTACCGTTGTATATTTTTTTTGCTAATTGACTCACTTTTCTTCTAATTTTGAAACAAGCTTTTACCATCTTTGAATAGTTTTTTGGGTATTCAAGACATTTGACACTAATCGAATGAAAAGTAACTCAAAATTAACGAAAACATTTAACGTCAGGGACTAAAGCTTATATTTCTAAAATTGTAGGGACTAAAGTGTTTTTATGCAATCTGGAGAGTAGTTGTGTGTCATTTTTCTAATATTTTATTAAGTTTAATAAAACAATGGTTTCAGATAAAGTATAATGACGTCAAAAGATCCATATAACTGACATTATCTAGTGGAGAAATCATTTTGTTCAGTTTGGTTTAGTGTAGTTATTTCAGATGAAGGTGGGTTCTAAATATTATGAACTGAAACAACTTATTCTGGTGATGACAGTAAGAATGTATTCATTCATGAGAGTTGTGCTGAACACTGCTACTTTAGTATTATTGATTTGCAGAGGTGTGTGAAGGCAGCTGGCTGACAAAGAGATTTTAAGAGGGTGGCCGGTGGTAGGCCCGGCCGCGGTTCGGTTCCGGTCTGAAACCTCCGGTTCCGGAACCGCAAAATAAAATAAAATAAAATTTAATAATGAATTAGTGAAGTATGAAATTTAACCATGAAGATTTTTGATTATATTGATATTTCTATAATAAATTTTTTTTTTTTTAATTAAAACTAATTTAATTTATATTAATTTTTTTTTATTAATGTGGCGGTTTGGTTCCAGAATCATGGCCGGGCCCAGCCGGCGACATGTCCACTGAGTTTTGGACTTGTTATAATCCCTTTTTTAATAACAAAGTAAGAAGGTGGACGTCATCAGGTCATGTTCTTTGGGGGCGATTTGTTATTTAAACATTATCTTTAGTGTTTAAACGTTATTGAAACATTATCTTAATGTTTTATTTGATGAAAAAGTTCTTTAAGCTCTGACCCATTACCATTTTATATGATGCATGTTCATTCTCCTTGATTGCAACATCAGAAACTGTTGCTTTGAGGAAAAATACTAAATTTTCAAATCAAGCAATTCTACTTTACACTTGCATATAATTTCCAAATCAAGCAACCAAACCATAAAATACTAAATTCAAGGGAGGAAAAATAATTCAACATCATATGTATACCACAAAAACAATAAATCAATTTTCTAAATGAAAGAACAATTATACATTACTTTTAATATTCAAATTTCCTTCAAAATTATTCTTATTTGACTTCCTCTCAAATTTCTTTCTTTGGTGTGTTTTGGAAGCCTTGAGAATTCTAGGCTTTTCTTACTTGGCCAAATGAAGTAAAGGAAAAAATCATCCCTTTTGTACCAGGGTTGACCGTAATTTGAGGCTATTTTGGTCATTTTATTTTTCTAAAATTATATCATATATTCGCTTGGTAATTAAGCCTAACATGTAGCTTAATTATTTATCATATATTACATATAATATATAATTATACTTATCAAATTTATTAATTGAATTTTATAATTTTATACTTTACAAGTGTCAATCAATTATTAGCCAACTAATGTGTATCTAATCTAATTATGTATCAAATACAAATACACATTAAAATATAAAAATAACCAAAATACCTCTGGCATGTGTATTTTCGTCTAACCGTTAAATGATTCAAATAACTTGTTTAATCCTATAATATATTATGAATTATCTGGATTATTCATAACAAGTCGTCCAAATGCTCGACGAGTACACTTCATATTGTAGGACTCTTTAAGTTCGGGTTTATCCATCACGAAATCCAATTTTGTGTCCTTAATTTACCCACTCATGAATTATGACGACCACAAATAATCTTATTGAACTATATAAGTCGAGGTCTTTGCATATGTATAATTCATCTGTCACATACTATCCGTATTATATCGGGGATATAGATATAAACATCAAATCCTCTGAGATATAATTTTGTCGACTTGTCGTTTCACGATCTCTCAATAATACTTGGAACTCATTTCCACAGTGTACCACAATCATATATTTAACAAAGCGCAAACTCATGAAGGATACATATATCTTGTACACAGGACTGACAGATTTTCTCTGAATATCATTAGCATCAATCAACACCCAGCGACAGACGGAGGTCTGATCTAAAAAGATTATTGGTGTGACTATCATCAAAGTGTAAATTATAACTCATATATACACTCTGGTATCTCAAGTCGAATGACTTTATATGCTATTTGACTCAAAAGATATCCTATTTACATTAGTGTACCATATATTAAGAATCTTTTGTGAGTCGTTCAATATTCATCTATTATGAATACCTACATGTCTATACGAGTCTCCCGAGACCTATAGTTCATTGAGACAAACCATTGGAATCATAGATTCCAAATATGATATATACTGATCTCTACGAATTTACTTACTAACCAAGAATGTAAACTTTGATCAGGAACAGTTTAAGAATGATATTGTTATGGTATAACTCAATGTTAGTTGCGATCTATACCTTGATTAACGATTCTAATGATTTTTACATCTTTAACACATATAAAAAGAAAATATATTGATGAAACTGCTTATTTTATTCATAATAAAAATATACATACATGTGCATTTACAAAGAAATACAATAAAAATTGGAGCAACGAACACTAGCTCCAATATTAATTTCAATTTTATACACAAAATTTCAATTCGTGTAATAATTTATAGAGGTGTAATCGAACCAAGTTGAGCCGAATAGTGGTTGTTCGAGCTTGGCCCGATAAGTACTTATATGAGCTCAAGCTCGGCTTGATAAACACAAGTTCGAGTTCTAATGAGCTTTATATATGTTGTTCGAGCTCGACTCATTAAGAAAATATTGTGATCGATATCGACTCGAACTCGACTACTAAACGAGTCGAGCTCAAATTTAAAAAAATTCAAATTTTGGACTTTTTTTATTTATTTCTTAAAATTTTAAATAAATTCCCTATAAAATTCAAATATTTGTGAGACACACACATATGTATATTATAATATCGAGTCAAGTTGTGTTTATACGATCTCAGTCGAGTCAATTTTAAACAGTTTTTGTTAAAAAATAAGCTGAGTCGAGCTTTTATGAGTCAGTCTCGTTTCATAATCGTACTATTATTTTCGAGTTTGAGTAGATTATTTATTAAACGAATCTATCTTGAACCAAGACAAATGCGAGTCAAGCTCGAGTTCTTTATGAACTGCTCAGTTCATTTATAGCCTTACTAATTTACATTTAAACGTTTCAATCAGTACACTAATTTACACATTTTTTGAAGGTTAATGCAATATTTTATTAATTAAAACATCACAAGATGTACATTTATGGTTGTAATATCCCGAACTTTTGGAACAGTTCTGGAAGGTTCTCGAATTGAAGTTTAGGTCTCGGAACGAGACGATGTTGGAGAATAAGAGTTTAAGCATTGAAAAATATGTTGGAATGTTTGAAGTGAGATTTCATTGCAGAGGAAATCACATAACTCGAATTGATCGGTTACGCGTATTTTCGGATATTTTTATATGAGTAAGTAAATTAATAAGGTTTGAGATCGATTCATTTAATAAATAATCTACTCGAACTAAACGGCTCAATTCATTTATAGCTTTATTAATTTATATTTTTAAAAGATTCAATCAGTGCACTAATTTACACCTTTTTTGAAGGTTAAAGAAAGATTTCATTAATTAAAACATCACAAGATGTACATGTATCGCTACAATATCCTGAATTTTCAGAACAGTTCTAGAAGGTTATCAGATTAAAGTTTAGGTCTCGGAACGAGACGATGTTGGAGAATAAGAGTTTAAATATTGAAAAATATGTTAGAATATTTTTAAAGTGGGATTTCTGTAACACCCCGATCAGTCATGACACGTTTGGTACAGTAATTCATCATGCTTGACATGTTATTATTCATATAATTATGTATAAATAGGTTTCATATCTTAGAAATCTCGCCTGGAGGTTCATGATAAATTTTCAGTTACAGCCCTCTCTTTGTTGTCGAGCTGAGTCTCAAGAAACTTTCAATATTTTAGTCATACTATTTTCATATGATGTCTGATTTCAGTGTCTTTATACCATTGGAAAGCTTAGACTGAGATCTACAATGTTCATGTTCATTATTTTCCCAAATTCGAGCCAAAACTATGCTAAAAATATAGATCTTTTCGCATAAACAGTAAAAATCGAAACTAGTCTAGAAATTTTCCATGTGCCTGATTTATATCATTATTTTGTTATAAAAATCATGTATTATAAATAAAAAATAATATACACATCTTTTCTTTCTTTTTGAAAAAATGAATTCAAGCTTCTTAACACTCTCAAATTTTGCTTCCTTTCTCATACCAAAAATAAGGATTTTAGAAGCTCTCAAGCAAGCCTCCAATGCTAGTTAGTGCTTCCAACTCACCCTTCTCCTGATTTCAGTTTATGTCAAGCATTTCTTTTCCCCCAGTTCGTCCCTCAAGAACCCTATATTTCATTTTGTGCATTTGATTTTGAGCTGAGTTGTTAGCATGCATTTTCATGCATTTCATGACATTATGAACATGTATTATAACTTTATTTTATAAATGCCCAAATTTTCCTTAAATAGAGGGCATGGCCGAATCTGACTTCTTTGAGGGAGAGTTATTTTTATTGTTTTGATGATGATTGATGATAATTCAAGCTTAAAATGATAATTTGGACATGAGTTGAGTTGAAAGCTCAAAGTTTTTTTTTTTTTGGTGTGGCCAAATTTAGGGCCTTCTTAGGGGATTATGTTTTTGTGATTTTTTTTTATGTTGATTCATGTTTAAAGTTTATGTTATGATATGTGTTGTTTATTGTTTAAGTTGAAAACTTAAAAAAGTTGGAACTTATGCCCCTTGGCTGAAATTCTTAGTTTGGTAAAGAGAGGATATTTTGTGATTGTTATGGTTTTAGTCTTGAATGTACATGTGTGTATATGTGACTACTTAGGTCGAGTATAAGCATCGTGTATCTTTGAGTATCAAGCTTAGAAATGTGATAATGGTAACATTCTTGATTTGGTAATGTGTCGAGTATGGAAGGACTACTTAATGAGTAGTAATGATCATGAGTTTGTATTGACTTGAGTTGAAAATTTCAAAGTTGTAAACTAGTAGTTTGGTCGAATATATGGGGCTTGTATGAAGGTTTAATTTTCTTTATTTTGGATATTAAGTCATGTTTACGTGTATGTTATGATGGAATTATGCTTTTAATGCTTAGAGTGATGTTAAAAATACATGAAGCCTTTTAGAGTAAGGCTTGGCTGAGTGTATATTGGTAATTGAGTACTTGGTGGTTTGTGTTGTATGTGTGTTACCTGATGATAAGAATATAGGAGTGTGTCATGAGATGATAAAACACATGTATGTGTGAGCTTGATGTTGAGTATGAAAATGTTGTAAGTGATAATGATAGTAAATGTGTAAGATTAGGCATTGTGTTGAGTAAGGTCAAATTGGACACTTTGTTTAATGGATAGCCTTGGGTATTTCAAGTAGCTAAATCAGCTACGCCAAAATATCCCATCAGCATTAGCATAAGCACGTCATGTAGTAGTGGAAACTTAGCCAAGTTAAGAAGCACATAATTGTGGCATTGGATGGTAAGTAAACATCTTAGGTTATCACGTCAGCCATGTCAACACGTAAATAACATGCACATGCATTCATGAAATTCCAGAATCACATTCAATTTCCTTTGTTCAAGTATGCTAACCATACTTGAACACAAGTTCAGTTAGGTACTTCGCAGGAAATTTTCCAGTAGTATTCAGGCACACTGATAGCGGACGTCAGACAGTGAATGAATATTTTCTTTTCCTTTCTCTTTCATGCCTTTCAGTTATTTATGCTTTGTTGAGCTTTATTTTCTAGTTTGTATTTCCAGTTCATTGAATTGTTTTGTATCATTAGCTTATGTTTTCATTTGGAATTATTGACTATGACCTTATCTTATTCTTTCAGTTCAGGCTCTTGAATTATGTTTCAATTATATGCTTTAGTTTGTATTCTCAGTACATGTATTTCTTTCATGTATTCAGCTCATATACTTATGTTGCATATTTAGTTCCCATGTTAGTTTATGTATTCAGCTTAGGTATTAGTTACATTTCTAGTTCCTGTTAGTAAATCATGATTTAAGTTTTTAGCTTATTCTCAGTGCATGTATGGTAATTCATGTTTAATATCCATGTTTCAGTAAGTATCAGTCATGTATTTAGGATCCAAATGCAATTAGAACTTCATGTTTACAAGTCATGATTAAACATTTCAGTTCACATCATAGGTTCCCAGATCATGTTTCCATGTTAGCTATGTTAGATTCAGGATATTCACGTACTATGCATGTCAGTTTTCAAGTTATATTTGTCAGATATATGCTTATGATTTATGTTTTTAAAAATTAGTTTTATGAAATTCAGATTATGTTTTACAAAATGATTTTATAAGTATATGCATATGTTTTCACACCACCAATTTAGTATCGTCCCCTTACGTTTAGCATCATGGTTTGCTTGTCTTGGGGGCACTGATCACCCCACAAGCTCATGTTCATGTTCATGTTCCCCTGCCTACACGGTGTTAGGCCTTACTAGGTAGGTTTCACGCCCCATAGTACTTTGTTGCTGTGGTTTTTTATGTTTTTAGGACATGTGCCAGTGTACGCAGAGGTGGCGGGCCAATCCTGATATGTATGGTGATGCGGGGGAGATATCACATTCCTGGTTATTGCACATGTATATTTTCAGATCACGTAAATGGTTTTATGATTACACTTCAAACATGTATATCGATTTCAAAATTTAGATGACGACATATTTTTAGTAACAGATACATGTTTCCAGTATACAATACAGTTATCAGATCATATGCATGTTTTACAAGTTGCACGTTATGTTCTCAGATCATGTCATGTAGTTCACTCATGCATGTCATGTTTTTTGGAATTCATGTTTAGTACATGTAGTTTTAGTACAAGTCAGGTTGATTCAGGTTAGATTAGCATGTCATTCAGACCGTGTTATGCGTTTTTATATATGTACAAGTTATATGTTTTCAAATCATGTATATGTTTTACAAATTTTCAGTATATTTTTCATATTTACATGTATACCAACGTTTTACCACTCATGCATTCACGTCACGACAGGTCATAACTTCAGTTAGGCATGTTAGGTTCAATTACCATATTCAGATCACGTAGTTCAAGGTTAGATCCAAGTCACAATAAGTTTGAGATGATTTTTCCACGAGTTTGGGTGGTTTGGTAATAACATGCATGTTAGTTTCAAACATGTTCACTTCATTCATATTCATTTTATATATTTAGATTTAGCTCATTTATTTTCAGATCAGGTACTCAACTTTCATTCATGTTGTTTCGTTTAGTATTTAGATTCAGCTCATGCATTTTCAGTTCAGATACTCAGGTGTAGCTCATGCATGTTCAATTTAGGTATTCAACTTCCAGTCATGCATGTTTAGTTTAGTATTTAGATTCAGCTCATGCATTTTCAGTTCAAATACTCAGGTGTAGCTCATGCATGTTTAGTTTAGGTATTCAGCTTCCGGTCATGCATGTTTAGTTTTGGTATTTAGATTCAGCTCATGCATTTTCAATTCAGATACTCAGGTGTAGCTTATGGATGTTCAGTTTATGTATTCAGCTTCCAGTCATTCATGTTCAGTCTAGCTTTCACTTTCAGTACATGTATGTCCAGTTCAGATATTTAGGTTCAGTTCATATAGCTTCAGGCCACAGTATTCAACTTCAGTTCATGTAGTTTCAAGACAACATTTACAGTTTCAAATAAGGTCATCATGTCATTAGGTTGTAGATCATGGTAGTAGTTCAGGTCACGTTAGAAATCATATCATGCAGTTCATGTCAGCTTCAGGTCATATCCACACTGTTTCAAGTCATGTTCAGGTTAGCAGTTCATGTCATCATATCCAGTATTCCAGCTCAGGTTCAATCACGTCAGCACGTTCTCAGTTCTCATGTCACGTTTCAGTTGTCTGTTTTAAGTCAAGCTTTAGTTTCAGTTTCATCGCCATGTCCTCATCGTTTAGCTAGGCCTTGAATTTATTCCTATTCATGTTATTGATATTTGTTATATTGTTGCTTTTTAGCTTTTAGTTTCCAATTCTCTAATGTTTTAGTCTCAAGTTTCTCTGGCCCTCTAGTATCACTCAATAGGTCTTTCAAGAGACCTGACCCACCCCCAATCTCCAGTTGTTTTACAGGTTACATGTCCATGCATGTAGAGGACAAGTTATGGAGGAGACGAGACCTAGCGACATTCATTATACACCACAGTCGTCAGAGTCAAGTTAATGATTGTCATGTTAGGCCATAAGGCCTTTTATGTGTACATATGTTTTAAGTTCTACATATATTAAGTTGTGTATGTATACGTTAAGCATGCATGTTTACATTCATGTTATATATATAAGTTATATTCATTTGTAATATTATAGTTATGTTTGGTAATTTTACAGTTATCATGATCATGTTGCATTACAGCCATGCATGAAGTTAGTCAAGCAGTGTGCTCAGTAGGTGTATGTCATGGGTTCAGGTGATGACTAGGTCTTCTCATGCCGATCAAATGCCTGAATTTTACCGGGGTGTGACAATTTCATTGCTGAGAAAATCGCGTAACTCGAAAAGATTAATTACGCGTATTTTTGGATATTTTTATATTACTAAGTTTCGTTGTTTCAGCTATAGAAATAGCAAACAAACTCTGATTGAGTTGATTGTTGATCTGTTAGAAAGCTCTTTCGAAGACGAACAACTTTTATGTTAAATATTTTTCGAAATTTACAATAAAAATGCCTCAAAATATAAATTTTCGAATGAGTACATTATTAAGGACCAGATAAAAATTTCACTGGGGTAGTTTGCAATTTTCAAAAAAGTCTATTATAAATACCCATAAGTTTATAAATACCCATAAATTTACAAAATGGGCAAAAGTTACAAACCATTCCCCACCCGACCCCTATTTGCGTGAGAGATAGGGAGGCCTCATCAGTCAGCCATCCGGTCACCGTCGGTCCATGGGATGGTACCGGCCGGTGTGCCAACTCACCCTCCGTCCAATGGTGGCCAGTTAGAGGACGCCAGAAAATAGCCAGAACAGGGAGAAATGTGCGTGTACATATCCATTTTGGTTTCGATTTGTCGTTTCGATCCACATGTCGAGTCAGCCATCAAATTGAAGCTTTTAGAATGTACTACGAGGCTGCAGTGTTGTATGGGCCAAATTTGGTCTAAGGGTACAATTATCTTATCACTTTAGGCCCGGCCCAATTTCTCCCAAATGGTATTTAGAGGCCAAGATTGGGCCAATGGTCCGATCCCCTATCAAGCCCGATCTAACAGATAACCAGATAAACTCTATTTAATCACATATATTATATCATTTTTCAGTAGACAAAGCACATGCACCCTCCACATGCAAAGATGCTCACCACCGAAAGTTTTAAACATTTTAGCACGTTGTGGGGACCGTTCCCATAAATTTAATTCCTATTCCAACTGTAAAGTGACGACTTAAGCATGTGAAAGGCCCCAATTGCCAGATGTGTCAGTACTTTGTAGATCCCAATAATCGTAGGTACAACTCCTCTGGCACATACAATGATGGTTCCTTCAAATCTATAAAAGGATACGTAACTCAACCCAAAGAGAGAGGACTTCTTTCTTACAAGTCTCTGCTCTCTGATACTAGCTCTCTCAGAGCTCTCCATCCCCTCCTTATACACTTACCACCATCCTCATGGCCACCCAAAGAGGTCAAGGTAACATCAAACCTACCTTTTACATTTACATAATTACTGCTCATTTCATGCTACTGACTTGGGCGTCGGAGTGCCCCCGGCACCCACCACACCGGTGGGTAGTCTGCTCCCGCTCACTCTACCTTTGTCTTGCAGGATCGCTAATGCCCAACCTACAAATTCTGATTGTGGACCTCGGCCGAATTCCAGCATCCACAATTTGGCGCCCACCGTGGGGCCTTAGCGATTCATAGCAAGCAAAGACCACTCATTCGACAATCCTTACAAACAAACACCAGATCTTGTGGTGGCATAATCAGCCACTCTACAAAACAGTTACGATCAATGGAAGATTAAAACTGATCCATGTAAAACTCTAGTACTAATCTCCAATAGTATCTGGAACATAATTCATTCTTCAGCCACTCAAAGGCGTGAGGCTACAACTCTTTTCAACTATCTTATAAACCCAATTTCTTAGAAGCATTCAAGAATATGGAAAGTGAAAATCCACCATCAGACGACTATCCATTTAATCAACAAAGAAGCCATCATATTTATCCAGCCGACCAATCACGGCAAGTCACATCTTCCATGTGGAAGGAAATGTTGGAGTAATTCACTCCAGTCTACCTGAAGTCGAACTATCAATAAGGAAAAGCTTAATCGGGATAACATCAACACTATTTCCCTATAAAGCATAAACTTCATACTACATGGATGGATTATCACTACCTCAGGACAACATGGGAAAATTATCATTGATGGAATGTCATCCATTCCAGCCGACGTGAAAGATGACATGAGTGGATAATTATCTTCTTCAGATGACAGGGATAAATCATAATCTTCTTCATACGACATGAAAGGTGTGTCGTCCGCTTCAGACGATGCTAATAGGATTGTCATCCCATTCATAGGACGTGGAAGGATTGCCATCTGCTCCTGTCAACATGAAAAGTTCTTCATCTCCTCCAGACTACGTGAAAGGTTTGTTTTCTTATCCAGTCTACACGAAATGATTTTCATCTATTCTCAATATGAAATGTATGGATACCATTAACTTCAAACTACATAGGAAATCATTCATCATGTCTAGTAAAATGATTATTCTCATAGAAATTCATCAAGTCTGATAGAACGAAGACTTTCTTGAACCTTCATTGGGTCTAGTCGACCCTAGCCTCATAGATTCTAATCAGATCCAGTAGAGTGGACTCTTATCCATCTCCATCAGATTCAGTAGACAATATATTTATGGACACTCCTCGGGTCTAGTCTACCGTAGTTCTAATGACCTTCACCAAGTCTAAAGACTGGATATGATAATTTTAAAAAAAAAAATTAGAACCTCACAAGCGACAAAGAATTGAGATAAAGTGAGCTCAACTATCCTAAGCTGAAAAGTTGAGTTAAATAAAGAAGCTCAATTACCCGCAGTACCAAAAAAAAAAAAACCACACTACATATGCAAGATGAATGGCCCTAATATGTAATAAAGCGGTACACTCACCCAAGCTCCATGCGCAGCCCATGTTGTAGACCCTAGAAAATAAATAAGAGAACACAAAAATAAACCCCTGGCATAAAACCATGGATGGAGAAAAAATGGTGACATTTTGTGCATTGGTAGTATACTCATCAAGGCACTACACTTTATTATTTGGCATGTTGTGCATTAGAATTTCATTATTTGGCATTTAGTGCATTGAATTCTTGGTATTATATTTCATCAACAAATATGGGCCCTACACTTTATGGTTTGGCATGTTGTGCATTGGAATTTTGTTAATGTATTCCTTCAACAAACGTAGACTTCATTGCTTGGCATTAGGTGCATTGAATTTTTGATATTATATTTCATCAACAAACATAAGTAGGTCCCAAACTTTATTGTTTGGCATGTTGTGCATTGGAGTCTTGTTAGTGTAATTATCAACAAACGTAGGCCCTATTGGATACAATCATATATCTCCATATTTCCCATTCGATAAAAAACCATATGCAGCCCCACTCGACCAAAAATATACACACACACACAATGGAGTGACTCACTCGAAAAAATTACAACTGCCATATAAGAGACAGCTTGTAAAAGTTGCATGTCAAGTCAATCTCACGAATCACTTTGAAGGGTCTACAAAGCCCACATCACTTATAAGCACAACAAGGCCATTCAATACACCATACGACGTTATGCCAAGCGACAGGCACAAAGGAGATATTGTGAAAATTTGGACTTTGTCAACATCTAGCCCAAATAAACCATAAGAAAATCCATTGAAGCATGGGGTCAAAGCCTCACAAAATCAGCATATTCACCACATAGATTAGCACACCCGAACCTAAATTCATTTTCATATGACTCCCACATCGATTGTTTTGGAATGAATGAGCCTACCAAGCACAAAAAGCCAAATACCTCCTGCCACCACACAAAAGCCAGCCATCATTCGACACTTGCAAGACTGCCATACTTCACTCTACACACATCAATATGCCAAACCAAGAAGCCCACCAGCCCAACTAGCCACAAAAAATAATAATAAATATCCCCCAGCTAAGCCAAGTCCCACATCGATTAGAGTATTGGCAGCAACAAAAACAAAGGCTACAAAAGAAGTCCCACATCGGTTATTCAAGAGGAAGTCACTCCAAAAGCCAAAAAAAAAAGGGGGGCTAGAGAAGTCGAAGCCCATACTTCAACTTGCATCAATTTCCAAAAAAATCATACTACCATTAAGTTGATGCTTCACACATACAGCCATTATGCATGCAAACAGGCGCTAATTGCCAAAAGCATGGAATGAAGAGAGCTACTCGACTCACCCACTTACAAACCAAACATTTTCAGTCTTTCCACTTGATGAGTGTAGAAAACGGCCAATTAGCTATCATACGTCAGCCTAGAGTGGAAGGCCACTTACGCGTGAAGCCATAAATTCGTAGACCAGCCCACTCACATCCATCAACCTACAACCAGATGCAAGTCCACAATGCCAACATGTCGAAACCTTCAGCCCAATATGCAAAAAACCCAAATCCGAGGTGGGCCGAAATCTTATCCCACAAGCTGACACATGTCAGCCCAAACTGTAAAGCAAGCCCCAAAAAGAACCCAGTGCACCAAGCCAAAACCACATATTTCCATTTGACTACCATACCTCCATACAGAGCATTAATGTATCACTTACGCATGTCGAATCACAGAATGATTGGCAAAGGCTCCATTCGACCCAACAAGCACATATGCCCAGTATTGGTTAAATATCACATTCGACATGATGCAAAGAATGTTTGGCTAAGGCACCATTCGACACCACACACATAGATGTATATCATTTCTCAGAGGTCCCATTCGGCGGGATATAGACTGGCATCAAGAAGTTGTGCCATTAAACATGACACACAAGAAGGTTTCTCATTGATCTATCATCCCACTCAACATATATGAAATGATAAAACATCTGGTTCATACTAATATCCATGCTACAAAGTGGATGTCTAACAACTTCAGGCTACATGGAAAACTCTCATCTCTCCTAAACTACTTGGAATGATTAGCAACTCCTCCAGACTAAGTCAAAGGTCTAGTAGAATGGTGATTCTCATAGACATGCATTAGTTTCATTCGACCGTGTCTCATGGATCTTTGTCATTTCCATTCTACATTAGCATCATAGATTGGTAGAATGAAGATTCATGTAGTCATTCCATCAAGTTCATTCGACCATAGCTTCATGAACCTTCATCAGGTTCATTCGACTCTAGTCTCCTGGCCTTCATCAGGTCTGGTATAATGAGTGATAACCTTGATAGACATTTATCAAGTCCATACTACAAGTTCATTCAATTGTAGTCTCATGGAGAAGTATAGTGAAAATTCACATGAACCTTCATCAGGTTCATTCGACCATAGCTTCATGAACCTTCATCAGGTTCATTCGACTCTAGTCTCCTGGCCTTCATCAGGTCTGGTATAATGAGTGATAACCTTGATAGACATTTATCAAGTCCATACTACAAGTTCATTCAATCGTAGTCTCATGGAGAAGTATAGTGAAAATTCACATGAACCTTCATCAGGTTCATTCGACCATAGCTTCATGAACCTTCATCATGTTCATTCGACCGTAGTCTCCTGACCTTCATCAGGTCAGGTAGAATGAAGAGTCTCATGGACCTTCATCAGGTTCATTCGACCATAGCTCATTGGACTTCCATCAAGTCCATTCGACAGGTCCAGTCGACAGTAGTCTCATAGGAGAGTGAGGAGTGATGACTTTCATCAAGTTCATTCCATTGTAGCATCCTAGACCTTCTTCAAGTCTAGTATAGTGAGTGAAGACCTTGGACCTTCATCAGGTCCATTCGACGACTCCATTCGACAGTAGTATCGTAGAAGTGTGAAGAGTGATGACCTTGACAGATATTCTTCAAGTTCATTCTACCATAGTCTCATGGACCTTCATCAAATCTAGGAGAGTGAGTGATGAATTCTTTGGACTTTCATAAAGTTCATTCGACCGTAGTCTCATAAATCCTCATCAAGAGAATAAGTAATTTCATTCTTTGGACTTTCATCAAGTCCATTCGACAGTAGTCTCGTGACCTTCATCAGGTCTTGTAGTATGAAGATTCTCATAGATAATCATTAGGTTCATCCAACTGTACCTTATAGACCTTCATCAGGTCCATTTGATAGTCCATTCGACGGTAGTATCATGGACCTTCATCAGAACTAGTAGTATGAGTAGGAAAGACTCTCATAAACCTTCTTCAGGCCTGGTAGAGTAAAGATCCCCATTGACTCATATTAGCTCATGTAGACTGAAAAATGGAGACCCTCGTGGATCTTCATCATATATGGGGTGTGTAGACTCCCATGTACCTACATCAGGTATAGTGGAGTGTGTAAACTTTCTTGGACCTTTATCGGGTCATGTAGACTCTGATTTATTTTCTTCAAGTGTTGTAGAATGAAATCTTCTTAGACCGTCAATCTGGTATCCGTAGACTCCCCTGGTCCTTTGACCCGTAGTATGGGGATTATCCTGACCTTCATCTGGTTCAGTCGACTGGAAACATCCCCCAATGGCTCATGTAGAGTCAACATATGACCTTCATCTGGTCTAGAAAAATTTGAAGACTCCCCTGGTCCTTGACCAATAGTATGGAGATTGTCCTGACCTTCATCTGGATCAGTCGACTGGGGACATCCCTCATGGCTCATGTAGAGTCAACATATGACCTTCATCTGGTCTAGAAAAATTTGAAGACTCCCCTGGTCCTTGACCAGTAGTATGGAGATTGTCCTGACCTTCATCTGGATCAGTCGACTGGGGACATCCCTCATGGCTCATGTAGAGTCAACATATGACCTTCATCTGGTCTAGAAAAATTTGAAGTCTCATCTGGCCCATGACCAGTAGTATGGAGATTATCCTGCCTTCATCTGGTTCAGTCGACTGGGGACATCCCCCATAGACTCATATAGAGTCAATTAATCATCCTGATCTTCATCCGGATCAGTCGACTGGGGACATCCCCCATGGCTCATGTAGGGTCGATTGATTATCCTGATCTTCATCCGGATCAGTCGACTGGAAACATCCCCCAATGGCTCATGTAGAGTCAACATATGACCTTCATCTGGTCTAGAAAAATTTGAAGACTCCCCTGGTCCTTGACCAGTAGTATGGAGATTGTCCTAACCTTCATCTGGATCAGTCGACTGGAGACATCCCTCATGGCTCATGTAGAGTCAACATATGACCTTCATCTGGTCTAGAAAAATTTGAAGTCTCTTCTGGCCCATGACCAGTAGTATGGAGATTATCCTGCCTTCATCTGGTTCAGTCGACTGGGGACATCCCCCATAGACTCATATAGAGTCAATTGATCATCCTGATCTTCATCCGGATCAGTCGACTGGGGACATCCCCCATGGCTCATGTAGGGTCAATTGATTATCCTGATCTTCATCCGGATCAGTCGACTGGAAACATCCCCCATGGCTCATGTAGAGTCAATTGATTATCCTGATCTTCATCCGGATCAGTCGACTGGAAACATTCCCCATGACTCTTGTCGAGTCAAGTGAAACTCCTGAACCTGAATTCGGTTCAGTCGACCAAGGGACATTCCCCATGACTCTTGTTGAGTCAAGTAGAACTCCTGAACCAGCATTCTGTTCAGTCGACCAGGGAATAATTCCCATAAAGTTTATGTCGAGTCAAACTGAAGACCTAGACTTTCTTTTCCAGTTGACACATGTCGTATGATATGTACTCTTGAATCTTCATAATGTTCAGTCGACCGGGGACATCCCCCATGGCTAAATGTCAAGCCAAGTTGAAGACTTTGACTACTCTTAGTCCAAAAGACATTGAATTCTCTCTGTTGTATGTAACATGAACTATGCATTCTTAACAGATACTCTTACATCTTGTTTCGTTCGACACGTATAAAATACTCTCTAAATCAAGAACTTCTTGACTTAGAGAGTATGTGACAAACTGTATGGGCCAAATTTGGTCTAAGGGTACAATTATCTTATCACTTTAGGCCCGGCCCAATTTCTCCCAAATGGTATTTAGAGGCCAAGATTGGGCCAATGGTCCGATCCCCTATCAAGCCCGATCTAACAGATAACCAGATAAACTCTATTTAATCACATATATTATATCATTTTTCAGTAGACAAAGCACATGCACCCTCCACATGCAAAGATGCTCACCACCGAAAGTTTTAAACATTTTAGCACGTTGTGGGGACCGTTCCCATAAATTTAATTCCTATTCCAACTGTAAAGTGACGACTTAAGCATGTGAAAGGCCCCAATTGCCAGATGTGTCAGCACTTTGTAGATCCCAATAATCGTAGGTACAACTCCTCTGGCACATACAATGATGGTTCCTTCAAATCTATAAAAGGATACGTAACTCAACCCAAAGAGAGAGGACTTCTTTCTTACAAGTCTCTGCTCTCTGATACTAGCTCTCTCAGAGCTCTCCATCCCCTCCTTATACACTTACCACCATCCTCATGGCCACCCAAAGAGGTCAAGGTAACATCAAACCTACCTTTTACATTTACATAATTACTGCTCATTTCATGCTACTGACTTGGGCGTCGGAGTGCCCCCGGCACCCACCACACCGGTGGGTAGTCTGCTCCCGCTCACTCTACCTTTGTCTTGCAGGATCGCTAATGCCCAACCTACAAATTCTGATTGTGGACCTCGGCCGAATTCCAGCATCCACAAGTGTTGGTTTTTATCTATCGGTGCTCGATTTTGTACAAAATAAGGCAAGAACGAAATGTGAATAGTGATACACATTCACACAGTTGCTCCGATTCAAATTCTGTTGATTCCTATGCGTTTATGGGATTGTTTAGAGTCCGTCTATACTATTGGAATCTCGGTAAGTCCTCATGGTAAAAACTCGCTATTTTCAAGTAAACATTATTATGTTCGGATGCATCCAGTAGATTCATAGAGTTATGTATTGATGTGTATTGAGTTAATTGAGCATGAATATGTTGAATGTGCTATTGGTAGAATCCATGTGAAATCGGAATAAATTAGATCGACCTAATATGATTTGTGAATTTTTGGTAAAGCCTGATTTCGCGTACGTCGATGTTTAGATGTTTTTAATCATGGATATGGATTAATTATGATGAGATGATGATGTTTAGATGGTTTCAGAAGGTTTTGAAGGGTCTATGATCCTTATTTAGTTTTTTGAAATTTTTTTTTCCGAAAACGCGTTATTCGAGTATTTAAGTTATTTGGTTATCTTAGAATGATATTTTCTTGGTTTATGGACGCCTGATACAGTTTTATGATGACATTGATTTTGAAATTTGATTTCGATCGCAAAGATTAGTTTTATGATATATTGTGGAAATCTTGTTTTATAGTTTTTCTGAAAAGCACTTTGAAAAGTTTACTCTCAAAATATTCTCTTTTGAAAGAGATAAATCTGAGATGCATTGGACTTCACTTATGATATGATATGTTTTTTGCCACGGTGCTCGTACTATGTTTTACTTATTTTAATAATTTTGACTCGTCGTGGTGCCTGTATAGGGCTATGTCCATCTAAAAATGGTCGACCCGTTATCCTCTGTCGACATGGTCCTGATCCTGTACATTTCCCAGTATATGAGCGTGACTCGAACATTAACGTCTGATTAGTTTTAATGATTTTGATTTTGGAACTTGATTTAAATATTTAGTAACTTTTATTTTCAGAAAGATTTGTTTAGAATAAATTGGGTTTTAAACCGGTTACCTTGTGTTTTGTCTTTTGATGATGCGTGAGATTGACTGTATGAAATTTGTATTATGATTTTCGTTTCTGATGGTGGAATGAGATTGACTGCATGAAGTTCTTATTATGATTTTCGTTTCTGATGGTGGAATGAGATTGACTGTATAGAATCTGTATTATGTTTTCCATTTATGATAATAAAATATTGACTGTGCGGAATCTGTATTATGTATTCGGTTTATGATGATGGATAATATTGACTATGTGGAATCTGTATTATGTTTTTTGTTTCCGATGATGAATAATACTGACTATATGGTATTTGTACTAGTAATGTGTATGTGTTCAGTTTGGTTGGTGATTTGTTTCGTGTAATAGTAGTTTTGGTTAAGGTGTCTATTTGGACGGAATTCATCTCATACCTATTCTAAAATGGGTAATGAGTCTCGTATGAGCTTCATTTGATCATGTCGGTATACGATTCACGTCAGTATGTTTTGGATGTTTTTCTCGTGCATTTCCAATATATATATATATTGAAGCTCTTGGAACATATTACGAGGCTACATCGATGATTTTATCGATCGATGCTCTATTTCACATAAAACGAGGAAAAAACGAAATGTGAATATTGATACCCATTCTTACAGTTACTATGATTCGAATTTTGTCGATTCTTACGCATTCGTGGGAGCGTTATGAGTCCGCTGGTACCCTTAGAATCTCGGTAAGACCTCATAGTAAAAACTCGCTATCTTCAAATAAATTTTATTATGTTCGGATGCTTCCACTTGATTCGTAGAGTTATGTATTGATGTGTATTGAGCTAATTGAGCATGGATGTGTTGAATATGTGCTATTGGTAGAATCCATGTGAAATCAGAATGAATTAGACCGATCCGGTATAATTTACAAGTTTTCGGTAAAACTCGATTTTGCATACGTCGATGTTTAGATGATTGTAATGATAGATATGGGTTAACTATGATGATATGATGATGTTTAAATGGTTTCGAAAAGTTTCGGAAGGTCTAGGATCATTTCGTAGTGTTTTCGGAAACTTTTTCGGAAGATTTTCAAAAAATAAGATTCGAAATGTCTCGAATCTGTTTGTAACCTTTCTGGAGTTTTCGGGGATTTTCAGGTTTTAGATCGAAAAATGAATTTGATGTTAAAGATTTGTAGTATAAGATGTTTTAAGAGTAATGAAACAGAAATCGTTGGAATCAGACATGATTTGAGTGTTCTGGGAAGGTCCGAAAATTTGTTATAGTTAGTCGGGAATTCCATAAAACAACAATTCTAACCGCGTTTTGCAATATTTTTTGATAAATTTGACTAGGATCAGGAGTTTTTGCATAGCCGAATAAGTATTTCACATGATGAATACCAACACTTTAGTTATTGTTTGTTTGTAGGGAAGATGTGTGTGTATATATATGTATGTATATTGATATGTCGATATAAATATTCTTATATTAATGTGTGATATGATGATATCGTATCTCGATGTGTAATTTATTTGTTAATGGTTGGTGGATATAATGCTATCGTTTTGTAATTTGTGAGTTACTTGTCAATGGATGATGGATTTGATATATTTTTATTGTTTTAAGTTTTGAAACCTCTGTGGTGTATTAATAGGGTCTTGTTTAGCTGCAGTGGACCGATCTGTATCCTCTGTCGACATGATCCTGTTTCGGACAATGCCTGGTCTGTGCGTGCGTCCCAGGCATTGAATGCCTGATATTTTCCATTTCTAATAATGGATAATATTGACTGTGCGGAATTTATATTACGTTTTCCGTTTTGATAATGGATAATATTGATTGTGTAGAATATGTATTATGTTTTACGTTTCCTATGATGGATACTATGACTGTTTGGTATTTGTACTGGTGTGGGACACAGGAACTGGACGACGCATGCTGTCCCGGGCTCGCGGCCCGGTTGGGAGTACGGAGTAGCCACGGGGGACTAAACCGGAGAATAATGGAGTCGCCACCCAGTGTGAACCGGGAAAATGAGATTTAAGGCCGCACTCACTCCTCGCAAGGGAAGACCTCAAACCGTTGGGTTCGGAATGGTCCCTTACTTATGTCACTTGTAATGAAAGGATTTATGTAATAATTTAATCAAGCTTAAGTAACACTTATTTCCAAGAGCATCATGCTTCTAAATTCACATGTATAAAATAAAACTTACACCTAAATTTACATATATTTCACATCTAAGATTGCATGCTTGAAAGTACATCAAAGTAGCAACAAACATACAACTTCATTGGCATATTATGTTCACGAAAACACAAGCACACATACTAACCATACAAGCACACATGTGAGCACTTTTCCAAGTGGTACGTGGAATTGTATCCTAAGTACAGACCGCACTACCGTCCATTCGGAATCGGCTACAGAATTTATGTCTGGGTTTCCATCTGATATACTGCGAGAAACAATACTCAAATGTCATCATGACATAGGTATATGAATTGCAATACGTTAAACCAATACTAAGGTAAATGATGCAACCAATGGAACAAACATGCTTTTCATTATGATGCGTACGAAGATAAGAATGACTATATGGGATTTCATAATACATGCATGAATGGTATAGTTGGCTTTATGACATGAGGAGTATTTGTGGGTGCAACGTGCGCTGTTAAATTTCAAGCAATGAGGACGTGCGGCTTATGCGTGAGGTCAAAGAGGTTGATACGTGTGAGTTGTCTAGGCTATGACGTGAGGTGAGGCAGGGCTGCGAGGGCTTGTGGCTTTTAGGTGAAGCGGTGAGCGTGTGGTTAGGCAATGAAGTGGCGTGGGATGCGGCTAATGGAAGGGATTTGTGACGTGCTTGTTGATTAGCGTGAAGAGGCAAGAGACGTGTGGAGGGTGTGTTTGTTTGTTAGCGTATGGTGTGATGAAGGTTTGTCTTCGTGTTGTGATTTTCGTGTGAGTTATGTGTATGAGCTAGGGGAGTGCATGTCTTGGTTATGGGTTGTTTATATAGAGAATGGCTAGGGCTCCTCCTTGTCTCACAAGGAATAGGATTTGGCATTAAGAGCAAGGATTTGATTTGGTATTGAGCAAGGAAAGTCAAAGATTTGATGGAGACAAGATTGGTTTAGATTAGGAAGTTTGAATATTTAATTTGTGTTGGTTTAGGAATACAATATTTTTTAATTGGTTAGGATTGATTTTAATTAGGCATGATATTTGTTGATTGATTTTAATTAGGCATGCAATTTCTTTTATTTAGTATATGATTTTGTTTAGTTAGGAAGTTAATATATTTGATTAGTTTATATTAGGCATATACTTATTTTATGTTTGGTAAATATTTGATTTATTTATTTAATTAATTTGATTAATATTTTATTTAGTTAATGTTTTAATTTAATTAATAATTATTTAATTTGGGGTGTATATTAAAGGCTTTGGGCGTGTGGGCCTTGGTTTGGTGGGGTGGGCTTGGCTAGGTGTTTTGATGTTGTGTGTGGGCTTGGTTAGGTGTTGGACTAAATTTGTGTTGGATTTTAATTTAATTTTAAATTAGTTAACTTTAATTTAATTTAATTTAATTTATGACATGTATTTTAACGGTTTTAATTATTTTGGATTGGGCTTGGGCGAGATGGGCTTGGATGTGGGGTTTTGGGGCCAAACATAATTTTTAAAACAGAAATCAAACGAGTTACTCGAGGCTAAACTAGTGAACTTAATCCGTCAATGAGTCAATTCTTGACTCTTCCCTTCCGATGTCTGTTTCCCGCGGTTTCCGCAACTTAAAAGGTAGTTGTCTCCAAATAAGACTCCTCATCGGGTTTCACATGCAAAAATGCAATGCCTACAGTCGCCCCCACTTTGATGGGACTTGTGCAGTGTGTGACTTTGAACAATCCTATCAAAGTTATGCAATGCATTTTCACTTACCTGGCTCGTCTGCTGCCTCGAGCTGAGTTGGTGCTGCAGTGGACCTCGATCCTGGGACGCATCCCACTAACTGCACCTGACAACTGGGGCACCTCGACCCTGGGCACGCATCTCGACCCGGAACTACAACCGACAACGAGGGTACCTCGACCCTGGGCACCTCGACCCAACACCGCTGACAATAGGGACCTCGCCCTGAATATGATGATGTAGTGGGCACCTCGACCCTGGGCACGCATCTCGACCCGGAACTACAACCGACAACAGGGGCACCTCGACCTGGGCACCTCGACCCAACACCGCTGACAATAGTGACCTCACCCTGAATATGATGATGTAGTGGGAACCTCGACCCTGGGCACGCATCTCGACCCGAAACTACAACCGACAACGGGGGAACCTCGACCCTGGGCACCTCGACCCTGGGCACCTCGACCCAACACCGCTAACAAAATTGGGCCTCGCCCATAAGCTGATACTAATGTGGGCCTCGCCCCAGACTGATACTGACGTGGGCCTCACCCTAAACTGATGCTGGCGTGGGCCTCGCCCCCAAACTGATACTGATGTGGGCCTCGCCCTTTGGGACTCATCCCCAAAACTGAAACTGCGTTGACGCTGTTTGGCTCATTTCTGCCGCTTTCTCTTTTCTTCGAACCTGCGAACACAAAACAAAAACAAACACGGAAAGAATGCAATGTTACGTGTATGCATGAATGATTTTCCTACTCCGTTGGGTTAGGTCTTCTGCCAATTCCCTTAGTGACTGCTCGATCCTTTCTCCCTCAGGCAAAGTACTGCTTCAATCTGTCCACGTTGATCGGCTCGGTGAACTCGTTTCCTTCCAAGTCTGACAACCTCACTGCCCCATTTCCCATTACCTTCTGCACTATGTAAGGTCCTTCCCAGTTAGGTCTGAATTTTCCTCTCGGATCTGTCGTCGACGGCCTCGACTGCTTAAGTACCAAATCACCCTTTCTGATCTTGGTAGGACGCACTTTCTTGTTGAATGCCCGAGCTAGTCTCTTTTGATACAACTGCATGTGATACAAAGACTTCGTTCTCTTCTCATCCAATAGTGCTAACTGATCAAACCTCTGTGCGGCCCATTCCCGTTCCGGTAATTCTGCCTCTGCTAATACCCTCATAGACTGTATTTCCACTTCTACTGGCAATACTGCTTCCATTCCATAGACCAAAGAGTAAGGTGTGGCCCCTGTTGCTGTTCTTACTGATGTTCTGTACCCCCACAAAGCATACGGTAATTTCTCGGCCCAATCTCTGCAATTTTCTGTCATCTTAGCTAGAATCGTCTTTATAGTCTTGTTGGCTGCCTCAACTACCCCATTTGCCTGCGGCCGGTACGGTGATGACTTGTGGTGGCCTATCCCATACCTCTGTAACATTGCCTTCGTCTCTCCTTGAAACTGAACTCCGTTGTCTGTCACTACATGATGCGGCATACCATACCGAAAAATGAGGTTCCGTGCTATAAATTTTTCCATCTGTTTTGTTGTAACATTACGGAATGATTCGGCTTCCACCCACTTCGAGAAGTAATCTACTGCCACTACTATGAAGCGATGCCCATTTGATGCATTCGGTCGAATTTCCCCAATCATATCAATTCCCCATGCTGAGAAAGGCCACGGCTCTGACAACCCGTGCAACTCTGTGTGCGGTAAGTGATTCCAATTACCATGTGCTTGACAATCATGACAGTGCTTTACCATCTTTACGCAGTCTGTTTCCATGGTTGACCAATAAAAACCTTGTCTCACTATCTTTCGGGACAGATTCAACCCGTTCATGTGCGGACCACATACCCCGGCGTGTATTTCTTCCATTACATGCTGGGCTTCTTCCCTTCTCAAACACTTCAAATGAATACCGTTTGCTTGCCTCTTGTACAGTTCCCCTTTCAAAGTCACATACTAGGAAGCTAACTTCTGGATAGCTATTCTGTCTTTTCTGCCAGCCCCTTCCGGGAGTTCACCATGTTCCAGATACCTCTGAATGTCATAATACCAAGGTTTACCGTCGTCGACCTCAACTTCCATAATTCTTTCTATCTCATAAACGGGTTTGCTTGCTGTTGTCAGTATCAACGGTCTCATCACTAATTTTTCTGGATTTTCCCAAGTTGCTGCAAGTGTAGCCAATGCATCTGCCATCTGATTCTCTTCTCTCGGTAAGTGCTGAAACTTACACTCGGAGATAACCTGTGCCAACTTTCTGAGGTAAAAAAGGTAAGGTTTCAACCGTTCTTCTTTCAATTCCCATTCTCCTCGCATCTGCTGGACTACCAACATAGAATCTCCGTAGACTTCTAGACTCCCGGCCTTCAAGGCTATTAATGTTGTCAAACCAAAAGCACATGCTTCATATTCAGCCATGTTATTAGTCACTCTGAATGTCAACCTCTTGGCCAAAGGCAAAGTCTTTCCTTCGGGGGTCACTATCACGATCCCAATCCCGGCTCCCTTGTAGTTCACTGCTCCTTCAAGATACATCTTCCATCTCTGAACTGTTATTGCTTGGATCTCTTCATCTGGAAATTCAAACTTATACTGATCCCCCTCAACAGGTTGCAATGCCAGGAACTCTGCTACTGCTCGCCCTTTGATCACTTTGGAGGTGAGATACTCAATGTCAAACTCTGTCAGCAATACCAACCATCTGCCCAATTTCCCCACTAGTGAAGGCACCGAATGAAGATATTTAAGAGGATTTTCCTTTGCCACTACCTGGATCTTGTATGACTGGAAATAATGCCGCAATTTTCTGGAAGCCCATACCACTGCAAGACAGATCTTCTCAACTTCCTGATATCGAGCCTCATACAGGAGCATCTTCTTACTCAGATAGTAAACTGCATATTCTACCCCTGTCTCATCTGCCTGTACCATCATAGCCCCCAGTGCTTCTGATTCTATAGCCAAATACAATATCAAAGGTCTGCCCGGTCTCGGAGGTTTCAATACATGTGGCTTTACCAAGTACTCTCTGATTCTGTCGAAGGTTGTCTGACACTGTTCGTTCCATCTCACTGGCTGATCTTTTCTCAACAGTTTGAAGATAAGTTCACATACTGACGTTAACTTGGCGATGAACCAACTGATGTACTGAATTTTTCCCAAGAATGCTCTGACTTCTTTTTATGTCTTCGGTGCAGGCATTTCTGTGATTGCCTTGATTTCCTCAGAATCTACCTCTATTCCGCCCATTCCCACTGTATGACCAAGCAATTTCCCTGATGTCACCCCAAACACACATTTCTTGGGATTTAGCCGCAGGTTGTATCTGTCAACTCTCTGAAGGAACATTTCTAGTGCTTCGATATGCCCAACCCTTGTCTCTGATTTCACCATCATGTCATCCACATACACCTCAATCTCTTTGTGCATCAAGTCATGGAAAAGTGTAGTGGCCATCCGCTGATAAGTAGCTCCCGCATTCTTAAGCCCAAACGGCATTACCTTGTAACAATAAGTACCCCACTCGGTAACAAATGCAGTCTTGTGTTTATCTTCCTCAGCCATGAGAACCTGATTGTAACCTGAAAACCCATGTGCAAATGAATACATAGCAGATAAAGTCACGCTATCAACCAGAACATCTATATGCGGCAAAGGAAAATCATCTTTCGGACAAGCTTTGTTGAGATCTCTGTAGTCTACACACATTCTGACCTTCCCATCTTTCTTTGGCACCGGCACTATATTAGCCAACCACTCTGGATATTTTACTACTTCCAGGAACCCCACATCTATCTGTTTCTTAACTTTCTCTCTGACTTTCTCAGCCCATTCTGGTCTCATCCGTCAGAGTTTCTGTTTTACTGGCCTCATATTCGGATAAGTTGGTATTGTGTGCTGGGCAATGTTTCTGTCTACCCCAGGCATGTCCTCATAGGACCAAGCAAATACTTTGGCATATCTGACCAACACTTCTTCTAGTTTCTCCCTCTCTTCAGAGGTAACTTCACTTGCAATCAGAATTTCCTTGGGGTTCTCAAGTGTACCCAAGTTAAATGCAGTAGTTCTGGCCGAACTGATATCAAATATGCTTGATTCGTGCAGAGTAAATGGAAATGACTCAGGCAAGTAATCAAAAGAAATGTCTTTATTATTGGATAATGCGGAAGTACATTCAAACAAATCAGGAAGGTAAATGTCTTCATCATCTATAGACACTTCTTCCTCTGCAATCAGGTCTTCCTCAGGCTTTTCGTCCTCTCCCAGAGTCAGGCTCTCCAACTTCATCAATTCTTCTTCCCAATTCTCTGCTTCCACAGCTTCTTTAATCAGCGGTTTCTCACCCAACAAATCCTGGAAGATCTCAAATCCAGGCACCACAATCCCATTAACTTCCACAGGTTTAGGCTCCCCTTGATATCCTGAAGCTTTCACAAAACATTCCATCAGTTTCAGGCCCTTTTTCTTGACCTTCGGCTTTTCTTCATCAGATCTGTACCCCAAACCTTTCCGAGTGGTCTGTCCTCTGAAATCTGGAAATTTTGAACCTTTGCCCGGTTCAAACTTCATTTTTTTCATGATCCTAGCCACCCTAGGATCCACCCATTCCTCAAAAGTAGCTGACACCTGAAACCTTGTGAAAGGTTGTATCTCCAAGGCAGCCACGGCATTATCTACCTCAGCCCGGATAGTAACAACTTCTCCCTCATACGGGAACTTGATCATCTGATGCAAAGTGGAAGGCACGCCCCCAAGTTTGTGAAACCAAGGCCTTCCCAACAATAAGGCAAAAGTGGCTGGGATGTCCAGCACTGTGAACTCAACCTCATCTTCAATTGGCCCTACCTTGACCATAGCCACAAAAGTACCATCAACTCTCATTTTACTGTCATCATAAGCCTTAATAGTCATACTGGAGGGGTCCAAGTCTGTTGCTTTCATACCCAATCTTGCCAGAATTTTCAACGGGCACACATTGATGGACGAACCGTCATCCACCATCACACATGAAGTTTTCTTGCCCCTCACTTCGGCCCTGATAAATAGAGGCCTATTATGATTTCTCCCCTCCGACGGGAGTTTATCCTCAGAAAAAGATATATGCAAGGCTTCTTTCTGAACTGACCCAACAAATATTGTAGGGTTGGCGTCTTCCGGTACCACAATCTTGCTCAAGGCCTCAACCATGGCCTGTCTATGCTCTCGAGATGCACATAATAGTTCCCAGATACTTACTTGTGCTCTAGTCTTCCTCAATTGCCTCAGCACTATATCCCCCTCAGCATTTTCTGCAGTCTCAACCACTTCTATACCCTCTGTCAAAACTTCCTTACCCTTTTCTGCCATATCATTGTAAAAACGACCGCTGCACATCATTCCCCTTACTTCTTCCTCATCACTGCTAGAGAAATCAAGCCAAAAGCTTTTCCCCTGCTCAGTCTCATCTTCACTAGTACTATCCCAGATTCCAAGGCAAAAGGCTTGAGGGTGAAAGGATTTTAGGACAAGGTCTTCTGGGAGGCCAGAATTGATCATATAGGCTGGTGGTGGTACGACACGGTAATTGGGTAAGGGTTTCTGTGTGTGTCAGGCTGTTCTGTTTCTGGGTCAGGTATTTTCTTGGAGTCTATCAGGTCTTGGATTTCATGGCGGAGTCGGGCGCAATTGTCGGTGTTATGGCCCTTTTGTTGGTGAAAGTGACAGTAAAGGCTTAGGTTGTAATGTGGTGGTGGGGGATTGGGTAATGGTTTGGCTTCTAGGGGTGATAGAAGTCTTTGTCTCTTCAACTTCTCCAATACCTTAGACAAGGGCCTACCCAAGTTGGAGAATCTCCGGTTCCGGATAGCGGCAATCTCAGCAGAAACGGGCTTTGTTCCCGATGTCCCCCCAATGGGCCTCCTGTTCAGACCATAGAATTTTCTATTCTCGGCCTCTTCTTCCTCAATATCCATGACAATTTCCCTCAACTGCCGAAAATCAGTAATCATGGAGGTCATCCTCCTCAGCTTCCCATAGATGGAGGGCTTGGTGCCCTTGATGATCATTTTAATCTGGTCCTTCTCTGAGGGCCTAGTCTGCATTTTCAACAACTGACCCCTCCATCGGTCCACGTACTCCTTAAAACTCTCATTTGATTTCTGCTTAATATTTTCCAGATCGCGGAGTGACAGATCGATCTCTAGGTCAGTGACATACTGCTTTAGGAAAGCATCAACCAACTCTCTCCAATCTTCCTTCACTTTCTTCTCCAAACTGTGGTACCACACCACGGGAGCTCCCTCGAGCGACATTCCAAACATCTTCTGCACTTGGCGCTGAGATAGGCCAACTGAACTCATGAATGATACAAACTGTCGGAGATGCACCCTCGGATCCCCATTCCCGTTAAACTTAGCCATTTCAGGCATCTTGAACTGTGCCGGCAACTGCTCTTCGAAAGTCAGCGTGTCATAATCCAGCAAATCCTCATTCTTACCCCTCATCTTGCGGGTAACTGACTCAACCTGATCCCGGAGCTTCTGTAACTCTGCCTGAGACCCAGATACTCTGCCTGCTGCATACTCTGCCATATCATCATCAAAAGTGGGGGTATCATCCTCTAATCTGTTTGGAGGTTCCTCTTGTCTTACATCCCCCGAACTACCCCCAGCACGAGACCCGGCTATGCCAGCCACAGCAGTAGTCAAAGCCTGCAACTGTTCAGTGATCTTGGCGAGACCGTTCTCTAACTGATCCATACGGGACACCTCATTATCGGATTCACTCATACTTGTTCTTTTAGTGAGTCTTGTCCCTTCTCTAACCCAAACGGTATCTATGATGTCTTTTTGAGACATAGATGGTGTTAACATGATATATGTATGTATGAGGTGCATGAGGTGCATGTAACATATATGACATACTAAATCAATTAAAATTTTCAAACAAATCGGCCCGTTATCATTTTAGAATCTTTCGGGCTAATTGTCATAGGAGTGGACCCATCCTAGTTTAAATGGCCCAACGAGTTCACATCTCATGACAAGGAGCTCAACTAAATCCAAATGGTAATGTTCCGAACACAAGCACAAAGTGGCCCATCAACACTTAGAAGCCTTTGGCCCAATCGTCATGAAATACGTTCTTGTCCCAGTTTAAATGGCCCAACAAGCCCATATCCCATGACAAATGGTCCAAATGGATCCAAACGACGATGTTCCCAAACACAAGCATAGAAGAAAGATAATGCAAACATAACGTAATAATTTCTACATAATGGCCCATCGACATTTCAGAAGCTTTGGGCCTAATAGTCATAAGGTACGAACTCGCCCCAGTTTAAATGGCCCAGCAAGTCCGCATTTCTGACAATAGTCCAACTGCATCCAAATGAGGATGGTCCACAAGCACATACTCAAGGAAATAATTGTTACTTTAGCCATACAAACCCGGTCTATAGGTGGGTTAGCAAGAGTATAGACAAAGGCTCTCACCAGCGAAGGATAGCCCACAACTAGGTCTCCCCACTCAAGGGTTTGAGCGACCAAGTGAGCGCACCCTTTTTTATACACTAAGGTACGTGCCAATGAGCTATGGTGTGTGACGGACTGTCAAATGGATTTCCCATTGTAGATTCCCCAGAGGGAAGGTGGAGCGATGCTCACTTAAATACCCAAGCCTCTTAGGCTCTTATCGCTTGGTGTCAGGAATAAACAACGAGTCCTCCAAATTAGTCCATCACAATAGGCTACGAGTAGATGGCTATCTAGGTGCCTTCACGGCTTTTCCTTCTAGAAAGGTAGTGAATGAAGGAAGACACCAAACCATTACCTAGCCTCAAAATGCCTTTGATTAAACCCCCACTTTATCCACTATAGACACGGTCAATTAAAACATAAATCCAAACATCACAAGACAATATTTCAGGGCCGATTCTCTATTCCCAGTGGAGTCGCCAGACTGTGGGACACAGGAACTGGAGGACGCATGCTGCCCGGGCTCGCGGCCCGGTTGGGAGTACGGAGTAGCCACGGGGGACTAAACCGGAGAATAATGGAGTCGCCACCCAGTGTGAACCGGGAAAATGAGATTTAAGGCCGCACTCACCCCTCGCAAGGGAAGACCTCAAACTGTTGGGTTCGGAATGGTCCCTTACTTATGTCACTTGTAATGAAAGGATTTATGTAATAATTTAATCAAGCTTAAGTAACACTTATTTCCAAGAGCATCATGCTTCTAAATTCACATGTATAAAATAAAACTTACACCTAAATTTACATATATTTCACATCTAAGATTGCATGCTTGAAAGTACATCAAAGTAGCAACGAACATACAACTTCATTGGCATATTATGTTCACGAAAACACAAGCACACATACTAACCATACAAGCACACATGTGAGCACTTTTCCAAGTGGTACGTGGAATTGTATCCCAAGTACAGACCGCACTACCGTCCATTCGGAATCGGCTACAGAATTTATGTCTGGGTTTCCATCCGATATACCACGAGAAACAATACTCAAATGTCATAATGACATAGGTATATGAATTGCAATACGTTAAACCAATACTAAGGTAAATGATGCAACCAATAGGTAAATGATGCAACCAATGGAACGAACATGCTTTTCATTATAATGCGTACGAAGATAAGAATGACTATATGGGATTTCATAATACATGCATGAATGGTATAGTTGGCTTTATGACATGAGGAGTATTTGTGGGTGCAACGTGCGCTGTTAAATTTCAAGCAATGAGGACGTGTGGCTTATGCGTGAGGTCAAAGAGGTTGATACGTGTGAGTTGTCTAGGCTATGACGTGAGGTGAGGCAGGGCTGCGAGGGCTTGTGGCTTTTAGGTGAAGCGGTGAGCGTGTGGTTAGGCAATGAAGTGGCGTGGGATGCGGCTAATGGAAGGGATTTGTGACGTGCTTGTTGATTAGCGTGAAGAGGCAAGAGACGTGTGGAGGGTGTGTTTGTTTGTTAGCGTATGGTGTGATGAAGGTTTGTCTTCGTGTTGTGATTTTCGTGTGAGTTATGTGTATGAGCTAGGGGAGTGCATGTCTTGGTTAGAGGTTGTTTATATAGAGAATGGCTAGGGCTCCTCCTTGTCTCACAAGGAATAGGATTTGGCATTAAGAGCAAGGATTTGATTTGGTATTGAGCAAGGAAAGTCAAAGATTTGATGGAGACAAGATTGGTTTAGATTAGGAAGTTTGAATATTTAATTTGTGTTGGTTTAGGAATACAATATTTTTTAATTGGTTAGGATTGATTTAATTAGGCATGATATTTGTTGATTGATTTTAATTAAGCATGCAATTTCTTTTATTTAGTATATGATTTTGTTTAGTTAGGAAGTTAATATATTTGATTAGTTTATATTAGGCATATACTTATTTTATGTTTGGTAAATATTTGATTTATTTATTTAATTAATTTGATTAATATTTTGTTTAGTTAATGTTTTAATTTAATTAATAATTATTTAATTTGGGGTGTATATTAAAGGCTTTGGGCGTGTGGGCCTTGGTTAGGTGGGTGGGCTTGGCTAGGTGTTTTGATGTTGTGTGTGGGCTTGGTTAGGTGTTGGACTAAATTTGTGTTGGATTTTAATTTAATTTTAAATTAGTTAACTTTAATTTAATTTAATTTAATTTGTGACATGTATTTTAATGGTTTTAATTATTTTGGATTTGGTTTGGGCGAGATGGGCTTGGATGTGGGGTTTTGGGCCAAGCATAATTTTTAAAACAGAAATCAAACGAGTTACTCTAGGCTAAACTAGTGAACTTAATCCGTCAATGAGTCAATTCTTGACTCTTCCCTTCCGATGTCCGTTTCCCGCGATTTCCGCAACTTAAAATGTAGTTGTCTCCAAATAAGACTCCTCATCGGGTTTCACATGCAAAAAATGCAATGCCTACAACTGGTAATGTGTGTGTGTTAAGTTTGGTTGGTGAATTGATTCGTGTCATAGTAGTTTTGGTTAAAGTGTCCGTTCGGACGAAATTCATCTCATACTTATTCTAAAATTTCATGTTTATAGATATAATTTGCATGTTCAATGCTCAAAGTTGCATGTTCAATGCTCAAAGTTGCATTGAACATGCAACTTTGATACCCAAGGGTATGTGATACCCTTGGGTATCTTAGACATGCCCATATATATATATACTAGTTTTTGCCCGTGCATAAGGCACGGTGTTACAGTATTTGGCCCGTGCCTACGGTACGGTGTTACAGTATTTGCTTGTGCCTACGCCACGACGTTACAGAATTAAATGATTTTATTTTTTAATTAAATGATGCCCGTGCCTACGGCACGGTGTTACAGAATTAAATGATTTTATTTTTTAATTAAATGATTTTATTTTAACTTTCTATTTTTTAATTTGAAAATTTGAAAATTTTTGACCCTTTCCATCAATCAATTCACTCTCTTTCCTCCAATTACCAATGAAATGATATGGGCCGTCAATTAAGCCACATAAAGAGAGCCGTTGGATACACTCTCTTTCCTCCAACACCATTCTCCTTTATTATATATATATATACTAGATATTACCCGTGCCTACGGCACGATGTTATAGGAACTATTCGTAATTCTTTATTCGTATAAATGAAATGAATATGCACATTATTAATGCCAGAATGAGAAGCATTTCAAATTCTTTGTTCTTTTAAAAACTCATCATACACATAATACATAATCACGAATAGACATATTATTTGCCGATACCCACCTTAGACTTCTCAGAATCTCAGGAGTGATAATTATGGTACAAAAAATGTGTATTGACAGGCAAAAATTTATAAAATTTACATCCTATGATTACAGTTAAGAAATACACATAAGATGAATAACGATAAATTAAAATATCAAACACATAGCTATCAAAGTTTAAGACAATGATTGATATCATTTTCTATAATAAAGTGCAAAAATCAAAAATTTTCAGCCTGGATCGATTTCTAAGCTGTAATAATAGCACATATTACATATATCCTCGGTACCAAGTTCAACATACTCCCAAGCCAATTTACAATTCCCTCTCTTCAACATAAACTTTTAAATATACAATAGTCCAAAATATCAAACAATAACTATCAATACAAAGTAAAAAGTTGGTACAAGTTGCCAGCGCAGCTCTCAAACCATATAACAAATCTCAGACACATGCGATCTACCAAATAAAATTCAGAGGAACAACAGGACATACAGACAAACATACTATTTTATCATAGCCCTCAATTAGCCGCGAATAATCAACTTTACTGAAGAACACTTATCATATAACAAATCTCCAATACATGCGATCTAATAAATTACATTTGTATTTGAAGTTATAATAAAACTTATGGATACACAATATTGGTCGTAGAGTTGGATCCATTTGACAGTAGAACACTGATTCAATCCCAGACAAAATTCCATAAAAAAATTCATGGCAAGTCAACCAATCAAAATCTGCAAAAATCAAACACATAAATAAATCCAACATAACAGAATCAGGTAAATTAGAACAAAAAAATAATACTTATCATATAACATTTTTTAAAAAAATGGGTTCAACTTCAATCATTAGCTTCAAAATACAAACATTTTGTAAATGAATAAAGAAACTAATTACCGAAAGAAGGTGCAATCTTTTCAGTTGAAACTTCTTGATTCAAAAAATTTTCTAGGAAATTGCATCAACACACCCAGATAATACTCTAGTTGTAATTGTCTGATATCCAAAAAAAAACGATGGGTATTGATGATGATTGATAATGAGAATGATAAAAGATGGGTATTGACGATGATGGAGAAAAGAACAAACCTTGGTTCTTACAGGATGGACTTGGAGTTGTATAAGGTATTTTCTCCAAGTTTCTTTGGCTAAATCAGACATGTTAGGCTCTATAATCCAACCCAACCCCCTCAAAAATCAAACCGATAAATAAATGATGCAAAATAATTCATGGCAAGTCAACCAACAAAAATCTGCAAAAATCAAACCCATCTGAAAATCCAACATAACAGAATCAGGTAAATTAGAACAAAAAAATAATACTTTTAATCATTGATGACAAAAAAAATAATACTTATCATATAACAAATCTCCAATACATGCGATCTAACAAATTACCTTTGTATTTGAAGTTATAATAAAACTTCTGGATACACAATATTGGTCGTAGAGTTGGATCCATCTGGCAGTAGAACACTTATTCAATTCCAGACAAAATTCCACAAAAAAATTCATGGCAAGTCAACCAACCAAAATCTGCAAAAATCAAACCCATAAATAAATCCAACATAACAGAATCAGGTAAATTAGAACAAAAAAATAATACTTTTAATCATTGATAACAAAAAAAAAATACTTATCATATAATATTTTTTTTTTTAAAAAAAAGGGTTCAACTTGAATCATTAGCTTCAAAATACAAACATTTTGTAAATGAATAAAGAAACTAATTACCGAAAGAAGATGCAATCTTTTCAGTTGAAGCTTCTTGATTCCAAAAATTTTCTGGGAAATTGCATCAACACAACCAGATAATACTCTAGTTGTAATTGCCTGATATCCAAAAAAAAAACGATGGCATAGTCATCACATTATTTCAGAAACAATCAAGCACATAAAGGGTGAGTGATGCTATAAACAAAATTATGAAAGTTTGATAATGATTCTAGTCAATTAAATGAAGAGTTTTAAGCATTCAGACAGAGCATAAATTATAATCTCTTCTTCCACTCTTTGAACCCAATTTTTGGGTCCAACTTTAGGTTCTAGCTCCGATACTGTACTTAACACCAATAAAAAACCTGGTTTGCATCTAAAAACCCTAGGTAACTAACAATCACAGCAAAAGATACATAGCCTTTCAATGCACCCAGTCTTAGCAAAACGTAAAACAATCATGATCCACATTGTGGTAAAATTAATCTCAAGCAAACCAATGAGTGTATTTCTTCAACAATGAAATAATAAAAGCATAATTCACTCCATAACCAGTCTTCAAACTCATCTCTCAGTTCAACCCATTTTCCAGCATAATCATTTAGTTCGGCACATTCCCATGAACTTACATGCAATTTGATCAACATTGCTTCAATAAATACACTGCAATTGCCAAGAAACAATGTACCCAAATCCTTAAAATAGTACCAACCCACCACTAATTTCAACTCAAGCGCCCATATAAGAAGCAAAACTCCCTTCTAGTGAACACAAAATCCATTAATCACACACCAGATCTCATCAAACCACAGAATACAACACATAAACAAAGCCTGGATCGATTTCTAAGCTGTGATAATAGCACATATTACATATATCATCGGTACCAAGTTCAACATACTCCCAAGCCAATTTACAATTCCCTCTCTTCATATAATACTTATCATATAACATTTTTTTTTTAAAAAAAAAGGTTTCAACTTCAATCATTAGCTTCAAAATACAAACATTTTGTAAATGAATAAAGAAACTAATTACCGAAAGAAGATGCAATCTTTTCAGTTGAAGCTTCTTGATTCCAAAAATTTTCTGGGAAATTGCATCAACACACCCAGATAATACTCTAGTTGTAATTGCCTGATATCCAAAAAAAAAAACGATGGGTACTGATGATGATTGATAATGAGAATGATAAAAGATGGGTATTGACGATGATGGAGAAAAGAACAAACCTTGGTTCTTACAGGATGGACTTGGAGTTGTATAAGGTATTTTCTCCAAGCTTCTTTGGCTAAATCAGACATGTTAGGCTCTATAATCCAACCCAACCCCCTCAAAAATCAAACCCATAAATAAAGGATGCAAAATAATTCATGGCAAGTCAACCAACAAAAATCTGCAAAAATCAAACCCATCTGAAAATCCAACATAACAGAATCAGGTAAATTAGAACAAAAAAAAAATAATACTTTTAATCATTGATGACAAAAAAAATAATACTTATCATATAACAAATCTCCAATACATGCGATCTAATAAATTACCTTTGTATTTGAAGTTATAATTAAACTTCTGGATACACAATATTGGTCGTAGAGTTGGATCCATCTGGCAGTAGAACACTTATTCTATGTGAATAGGTGCACCTAGAAAGTGCAACATATAATTGGCCGTGGCTGAATACTGGAGTACACAAATCAATTCCGACAAACTTCAATGATTGGCCTTGAGATTTATTCATTGTCATTGCAAATGCCAGACGTACAGGAAACTGACGTCTTGTCATTTGAAAAGGTAACTCTGATGATGACGGTGTTAGAGATATTCTTGGAATGAAAACTAATTTTCCAACTTTATCTCCATGTAAGATTTGAGCTTCAATAATATGTTCTGTACATCGGACAACCATCATTCTCGTTCCATTACATTGTCCATCTTTTGGAGCCAGGTTCCTCAACAACATTATTGGGCAGCCAACTTTCAGGTTCAGCTTAAATGGCGGCAACCCAGAGGGATCTAGTGAGTTCAAATACTCAGTTGGGTACTGATTCGTAATAGAACGATCACTTTCATCATCCTTTGACATTTTTTCGGCTGCTAGAAAGCAAATTGTGTCTCCGGGAAACTTATTCAATATTGAATTATTGATAAGTCCAACATCATCATTACGTGCAGAAAGAATTGTGCGCTCCTTTAAAAAATCAGCGCCAACTGTCTCAGGTCCATCTATACATGGATAAACTAAAGAAATCAATTCATCCAAATCTTTACATTTTCGTATTGTGGATGGAAGTTCAATAGTTCCTTGTGGGTTTGTCCCGACCTATAAAGACGAAATTCAAAATTTTTTTAGTAGCTACATAATATTCAATTAGCATTTATAATTAAGCTTTTAATTAGATAAGTTAAAGGACATAATACCTCGAGTAAGAAGGTGGAAAAGTTATGAGCCCCGTCCTCAGAGTCATGTAGCCGCATATTTTGAGATAATATTAAAACATGCACATTCTTCCAAAGTGGAGAACGTCTTAAAGACGCGCCGATAATTTGCTCACGAACCCCTTTTAGTATCACTGGTAAAATCTGTCGAAAATCTCCACCCAAAATAACAGTGATACCACCAAATAATTTTTTATTATCACAAATATCTTGGAGGGTGCGATCAACCGCTTCAACACAATATCTATTTTGCATCGGTACTTCATCCCATATGATTAGTTTTGTTTCTCGAAATAACCCTGCTTGCAAAGATTGTTTACTAAATCCACATACCGAGTTATCTTGAATATCGAGTGGAATACTAAATGTTGAATGCGCAGTTCGACCTCCAACCAATAATAATGAAGCAATATCAGATGAAGCAACATCCACTACTACATGTCCAAGGCTTCGACACTGGGTCGCAATTGTGTTGTATAGGAAAGTCTTTCCAGTCCCAGCACCACCACTCAAGAAAAAAATAGATCCTTTATTTGTCGTTACCGAGGCAATGATTGCCGCATACGCCGATTGTTGTTCGAAATTAAGATTGTCAACATTAATTTTTGGAACTCCTTGTTGTGCATCACATTGCAGTTGTTGATGCTCCCATAACAACCTATTCCCGACAACATTAGACCAATTTCTATTTGGTTGTGGAAATGGAGGAAAATCCTTTAAGCTCTTCCCCGACTCCTGTAGCATTTCATTGAGAAGATATAAACCATAATCTTCAATTTCTACCACTGTGGGATTCGTTATTCCAAACTTGGTTCGAATTTTATGAGCAAGATCATCACATATGCTCATGGAGAACTGTATCCATAATGAATAAGGATTTGTTGGAGAGCATTGCATAAGTATAACATAGAATAATCTCCTCAATTGATATCCCGTTTTCATTATTGCAGCCTCTTCAAGACAATGTATCCACTCATCGTCATCCTCAAGAAGTCCTTTTGCAATACATGCTGCTTTAAAGGATCCATGTAACACATTGTTGATTGTTTTCAAGTATTCATATGATGGTGGACCTTTCACCACTGTCAGTAACAGACGAAGATAAAACAACTCACCTGAATTAGGGCTAGCAAAATACATTCTACCAATCGCTTTCTTATGTGTTTTACGTTGAATCCAAATCTTCTGTGACTTGTTCCATACAAAATATTGAGGAACTTCTTGGTAAGTGAGAGAACGTGCAATTTCATAGGAGCGACAACATTCAAAAAAAGCAGTTAGGGTTGTCCTTTGATGCTCAGCTCTTGAAATAATTTCTTCCATGTTATCTCTAGAATTGAAGACAACAGAATGCATTCCAGGTAAATATAGTGCCAGACGAACCACAGTTGGATCTTCTTGATGTAGAAGATGGCCAAATAAGCGCCATGCAGCTTCTGGCGGACCTATATATCTTGCATCAAGATACTGTTGAATTTCATCTTCACTGCCTAAAATCATTGTTGTGCGATCATGACCTTTGTAATGTATTTGTGGATATATTTTACACATCTCAATCCTGCACAAACCTCCACATTAATATGACAATCAAACATTTTAGTAAGATAAGGATTATATGGCACAACGTCTCTATTATCAACTGGATACTTTCCCTTCATATAAACCTTGCCATCACAACGGCGACGGTAGATTGGATAACCATCGGTGTCCATTGTTGTTGTTTCTGCAAACTTCCGAGGGTATCCCTTTGTACACCTACCATTTTCCATGCATGGTGCATTCGAATTTCGAGTACCGCATGGTCCATGTAACATACATCTCATTACAGTCTCAAAAAGTTCAGCATCTTCATTTGGATCCGGAAACTCTGCAGATACATAATTTTCCACTTGGGATGGTGTTCGAATCTTGTCAGCATGTTCCAAAAATATTAACAAATGCATATGTGGTAAACCTCGTTTTTGAAATTCAATAGTGAAAACATGTGCACATTTCTTACCAAAGATGTTCTTCTCTTTTATAACTTTCATCAGTTGTCTCCTCTTCAATTCAAAAACACGTGCAACTAAATCTGGGCGATCTATAGGTGTTTTTTGGGGTAACAGCGCATAATAAATTTCTGGCCAATTATGATTCGTTGGCATGGTTAGAAATATATCTGGATGCTTATTGTAACGTGTGATTGCCATCGAATATTGGAATATTTCAAACATATATCTGACACTCCCAGTGAATGAAGATGGTAGAATAAATCGTTTCCCAACTTGATTGGGTCTAATGTCATTAGCTGCAACATTTGTAAGACCTTGATAAAGTTCAGCACGTAAACTGTCTTGATTAAGCCTGATATAATTCAATCGATTTTGTTCTGTTGCAGCCCAAGCATCTACCAAAAACTCTTGGAATAATTTACATGCTCTCAAGATTGTTGAGTACTCGGTTGGACGCTGGAAAAGGCGATAACAATAATAATTCATCTGAGTCAGCCTGTCTGTTGTAAAAGAATTTTTTTGAGCATCTCATTGTCTCATCTCAGGTTCCCATCCCAACTCACCACATGGAAACAATAAAACATAATGCAATGGTAGATATGCTGGGTGACATTCACTAATTCGCATCAACGCTTGATTTCCTCTTAAGTGTATAACAATATCCCTTGACCCAGTTACCTCAGTTCCATCACCTGGTAATATCACAGCAATCTCATCTGCCGATGGTAAATTATATCGACGTCGGTCTTTGGTTGCACTATAATGAAGATAAACATGCATGTTTGTACTTTGTTCATTTGACTCGCATAATAGCTCAAAAGCTTGTATATATTTTCTTGCGAATACATTATGTTGCAATAAACAACCTTTGATGATTTCAAGCAGATCCCTTCTCAATTGTTTATTTCGACGGATACAAATATCTAGTGCAACACCAGGATCATAAATGTACAACTGTGCATAAGATAGATCCTTCTCAGGCTGTGGTAGGAGTGATCCTGTCTGATGACGTAGTTCACCATGAATAGTGACTAATTTTGGACCCTTTCCACTGACAACTCGTTTATCTACTTCGAATCCCAAACTCGTAAATGCATTAGCTGCATTATACTCTCGAATATGATTTCGGAATGAAATAGATCTTTGGTCATCTCCATTATACAAATCCAAAAGTACAGCTGGAGGTTCAGTTAAAAGGGGTAGCTTTATTTTACCTTGTAGACAATATGTTCCAAACCGAGGATTTATCTTACTGGAGACACTTAATCTTTCATCCATCCAATGTAGTGCTGAGCAATGAGGACAACATACATCCATATTCCCGAGTGAATGTCGACTTCCATGTGCATAAGGTCGATTATTTTCACTGGGCAGTAGAATTTGAGGACCCATATCATACACTTCATCAATATCCACTTCGTTAAAATATTGATCTGATACATTAGTTCTACATAAATATCAACGTTATAAAAAGTTATATATTATATATATATATACTATAAGGATATGAAAATTAATAAGTATCAGATATACATGTCTCCTGAAGATGGTTGAAGTAGAAGACTCTGGTCCCTATTTCATCACCACTGTCATCAAAATTTAGGATGCTTATTGGTGGCCTACATATAATTCCAATAATTAAAACATTTCAGAAGATGGTTCTTAAAAATTTGGATTGTTTACTCACCTGTCATGTAGTGGCGCTACATCACCTTGAAGACTCTCAAATGAACTTGAAGACTTATCATTAGAAGGTGCTGAAGGTGTGACTTTTCCTTTTAGTCGACGTCGCCTTTGGCTAATAGTCGCCGGAGTGGGAGTTGGGCATATTGGCAAAGAACGAATAAGGCTACGAGTTCTCTCCCTTTCGCGCCGTAGACGTTGGGATAAGGTGCGATTCGATATAACCATTAAAGATTGAATAGATTATTAGGTTTGAAAGGTTTATTAGATTTGAAAGGATTATAATTATAATACCTTCGAAAACCTGAACGGTCTTGTCAAGCTTGCCCATCTGCTACCCAGATTAGAAGGGGCCCGTGAGGGGTTGACATTGCTGGTAAACTGCAAGAACCACCATTATAAATTTTTAAGAACCATATATCAATAACCTTTGGAGAATAAACTTATATGCTAAACAAACCTAAAAACATCATTCAACAAAATGAAAAATGTGAAATCTAATGCTTTATATTTAACATAAAGCAGCTACAATAGCAGCACACAGATGATAATAATCAAATTAACATCAAAACAACCACACAAAACAAATGAAAGTTGATTCTGGGCAGTTCTATAACTGAAACCCCATACCCCAACAATAAAAATCCAATCTTTAACTCTTAAAAATCAGATCTTGCACCAAAAACAAACAAAAAACAAATGGAATATTTGAATCATAAAAAATACATAAATAAGCAAAATTGAAAACTTGATGAATCAGATTAAATAAAGAACTAACCTTGACGCCAGCCCAAATGGGTATTCTTACAAAAAAAATAAATAAAAGGAAAAACAAATAAAATAGTATTCAAAAGATTGCCGTAGGAAATTTGGCACTTAAATTACTCTGAAATTTTTGGTTTTCTGGTTGTAAGAAGAGCTTACTATCATTAGAATTTTTTTTCAACTACTGTTATGTCCAGTTGAAGAACTAGAAGGTAAAATTGAAAAAAAGAACAAACTTTAAAGGCAATACCCATGATACAGATCAACCCAAAAAATCAAAAAATCGAAACTTTAGCAAGAACCAGAAGGTAAATCGAAAAAAAGAACAAACTTTACAAAGCAAAACAATCCAAAAAATCAAAATAAAAGATGTGCCCAAAATCCTTTGCGAGATTAGATTGCTTACTTGATTGAAAGAGATCTGGAAGAGATTGCAATTGCTATTTAAAGAGATCGGGAAGAGATTGCAATTGCTATGGTATTTTTTAGTGTGTTCCAAGTTTAACTGAGCCTCTGATATCTGATATATTTGATTCCTTTTGATTATGCAGAGAAGAGTTCTGCTTTGAAAATTTGAAATTTTTTTACCTTTTCCATCAATCAATTCACTTTATTCCCTCCAATTACTAATGAAACGATCTGAACCGTCAATTAAGCCACATAAAGAGAGCCGTTTGATGCACTCTCTTTCCTCCAACACCATTCTCCTTATTATATAGATATATATATATATAATATATATATATATATATATATATTAGTATATCCTTAATCAGATTGCTATTGAAGATTATGGTACGATTGTTACGTAAAAGATTTGGAAACCTGTATAAATATGTTTCCGAGTTTGTATATATTTGTATTTATAGTAGAATATAAATAATATTATATTTAATATTCTAATTAAATTGTTGTAATAGTCAATTCTAAATAGGCAATAAGCAAACATGAAGAGGAATATCATGGCAACTAGTTGTATTGTCTCGCAGTTTAATAATTACACGCGTGACAACGTGGGGCCACATCAGCCAACTAAGTGCTCATCATCATATCCATTTAGTGCCTGACAGTTGTAAAGATAATTACCTGTCATTTTCGTAATTTCGCCAAACTCCAGGGTTCCTTTTATAATCTTTATTTTCGTAATTTGAAAAGAAATTCTCTTTTATACTAATTGCAGTAGTTCTAGTCTCTAGAAACTAAATAAATAAAATTTGAATTGACGTTGAATTGAATCAATCGATAACGTTTGCTTTACATAGCGAAAGCGAAAGCGATAGCGATAGAGTGAAGAGTTTGTATCTGTGAAGATACTGTAAAACGGCGGCGGCGGCGGCGGCGACGATGACGGATGTGAGACTTCACATTTACGATGTGACGAATAGTGGATCGGAGAAGACGAACAATACTATTATGAATATTAACAAGATCTTTAAAGATGGTATCGGCGTCGGCGGCATCTTTCACAGCGCCGTTCAGGTAACTCTCTTTGTTTTCGGTTTCTTTATATTTTGTTGATTGATTGGTGTGATTGCTGAGTGAATGAGATCTTGGAGGATTTGATTGGAAATCTAGGGTTTTGTTTTGCTGATTAAAGTGTGAGTGATTGTGTTCGTTTAGTGTTTTAATTGGGGAATGTGGTCATTGAGGATGAGATCTGGTCAAAATTTTTGTGCTTTTTGTTAGTTTGTTTGGTGATTTGGTCTGTCAGTGTGTGTAAATTGCATTGATGTTTTGACTGTGATGAAAGTGGGCCACACCTTAAAAGTTCGGTCAAGTGTTAATTGTTCTAGTTGGGTGGTGTACTTGATCCGTATCTTGACTTATGTAAATTGAATAACCAAATCCCGGTATTCATTGTCTGTTGTTAATACTCATCCGAACCTGAATCTTGAATTGATTCACCAACTAGCTAATAAAATGAAGATTTACTGGAACTATACATGAAACTTGTAATTGCCTTTAGGATCTTTTGGAGTTTAATATTGAAATACTCTTTTTTTTTTCAACTAGAGGAAATGACATATAATGAAGCTTTGAGTAGAAAGAGTATAAACCTAAGTTAACATGGACATAAACCATAAAAAAAAGACTGAGATTTTATAAAACTTAATGAAACAATGATTTCGGATAGAACACAATGGCTTCAAAATATCCATGTAGCCACCCCATCTGGTGCGAAAAGGCTTTGTTTTGTTTGGAGTAGAAAGTGTAGAATTGTTTCAGTAGCACAAGAATTGCTTTGCCACTGTGAATCTCGCGATGTGGAAGTGAATAGAAAAAAATTAAAATACAGAAATACAAAATTATATAGTTTTTGGTTCCCCATTTTGTACTTTTTGTTGTTTGTAACTTGCTGCTTGAGGTTTCTTATGGTTCATCAAAAATAAAATCATTCCCAGAAGCTTGCTCATGGGGGCTTTTACTTTGCTCTCAAACTGTCCATTATCAGGTGTAGGTTTAGTACCGACAGGGGCGCGGGGTAGGCTTTCTTCGATTAGGCAATCTGTTCCTGTTGTTTAAGCAAACACTCTTTGGGAATCCGGTCTTTTAACTCTTGGTTGAATCCCCCATCATGTTAGTGGATCGAAAGAATTAGTGTTAGGGTGCTATGCTTCAAGTTCGACCATCTTACTCTAATCTGCTTTAGTGAGACAATAAATGTTTAGCAATCTTTAAAAAAGGGCCGGAAGAGCTCTTTCTCCATAGTATCTTCTGTTGATGGGATGATGACTATTTAGAATTTATGTTTATATGTAATACTGCTCATCTCCTATTCTTTCTATTTTCTTTTCATACTACAGACTGTTTTTGTTTGATAGCTGTATGACTCAAGCATGTAACCTTGTAGGATTTATACAAAGGATTTCTTAGTTGTATAGAGTTATAGTTTTTCTTGTTTGGAAACCACTTTTGTGCATAAATGGAAGGTTGCTAATGTCCTATGGAGCATTGCTATCCAATAAAGGTTGTGTATTTTTTCCTGATTTTCTGATTACTGTTCTCTAAAGAGTGAAGCATTTCCTGTCTTCCCTTTATCTTCTCATCCACTTGGGATGACTCTACCCAACTCTTGTTGTTTAAAAAAATAACATTTCTCTGTATTTAGTTTCTTTGGTTACTTTTGAGCACATGTTGGTTCTTCTTAGGATTTCATGCAATGCTTTTTTCCTTGCAATTTGTGTTCAATTGTCTGACCACTTTTTGTCCATAATGTTTATTTGTTGGGGTATAAATTTCTTTTTTCCTTTACTGACAGGTATATGGAGAGGAAGAATGGTCTTTTGGATATTGCGAACAAGGATCTGGTGTCTTTAGTTGTCCATCTGGAAGGAATCCAATGTATACGTATCGTGAGTCCGTTGTTCTTGGAAAGACGAATTTTTCAATCTTCAAGGTAAATCAGATACTACGGGAACTTAGTAGAGAGTGGCCTGGAAATTCATATGACTTGCTGGCCAGAAACTGCAACCACTTTTGTGATGAGTTTTGCGAAAGACTTGGCGTGCCAAAGCTTCCAGGTAATCGTTATGTGAGATTATAACCTAATACAGTCATACCTTTTATTGGTGCTACATTATATAACCTGGTACAGTCGTACCTTAGTTCTACATTATTTTATTTTTATTTAGTGGTACTTAGGGATGAATTCTTATTATCAGTATAAAGTCTAGATAAACACAATCAAAAGGTAACCTCCATTTAGCAAGCTGGGATATGGGTATGCAAGTTAATTTCTTTCTACAACATTTTGTTTCAATTTGTGAAGACACATTTTAATGGATAATGAGATTGCAGATTTGAAAAGTGGACTTATATTCTTAAAAAAGTTGTTTGTTCTTGATTATGTTATCCATGTATGCTTTCATATTTTTGGGTGGCTACCGGCTAGGAGCCTAGTGTCCTATACCCACCTCGGCCTAAAAACAGGGTTAGGTTCCGTGGCAAAGAGAGTTGATGCATGTCCAAGTTTCCAACATGTTATGCTTAATATATTAGATAATCAACAAAGTGCCAAACCAGGATCTAAAATTACTCATTTGGGTCATATCTCTGCAAACCGGTGCAGTTTAGTGTTAAGCTCAGTCCACAGCTAGTTCTTACTGTAAAATATGACATTTGAACTGCACTTTGTTATCGTTAGTATTGACCAGAGAATTTATTATGTCCATTTGTTTTTTTATCTTGTAGTGCTCTCTGATTTATGCTTTGCCAAAAAGGTTTTCTCTATTTTATTAAAAAGTTCTTTTAATGGATTGCATTGGGTTGTAATTTTTTGTAATAGGGTGGGTGAATCGTTTTGCCAATGCTGGCGATGCTGCGATGGAAGTAGCAGGAACCACAGCCTTACGGGTAAGATCCTGTTCTGTATTTTTGGGGTACCTGCATTTACACACATGCAGATTGTGAACTGCAACTCACATCTGGTTGAACTTGTGGCTGTTAGTCGCCAGCCATCAGAAGTGACTTGTGAATATCAGAAGTGACTTGTGAATTTGATCTGTGTGACAATATGGAACTCCTAATAAGTTTACTGTCATTTGCATTGCTCTTACTATACTGTGTTACTGCAGTTGAGGCAAGCCAAGACAGAGATCGTCTCAGCTAGCAAAGTGGCATATCGTTTTCTTGCAGGCGTTGCTTCCAATGTCAATGGAGCCAATGGCACCAATGGGGCCAATGCTGTTCCTGACTCTCCTGGCAATTCAAATAGAGGAACCCCTAGATTTCAAGCGACTTGGTTTAAAAACCTCATCACCAATGGTGCTAAACCTTCTAGTAGTTCGGATATTGAGAATAATGAAGAGGAATCAACTTCTGCTACAGGATCAAGGTCCAGAAGAAGTGCCACAGCAACAGAATCAACAACGTGATATTCAACGAAACATTTTCAGAAGTAGCTGAGTGCAAAAGACCACGTTGCAAGAAATTCAATTGTGTATCAATGTAAAGTGTCTAAATCGTACTCAAAATTGAAATTTGTCCATACACTTCCCAAGGGACTAAAGTTCAATGATGATGATACGGCAATTTGATGAAATTCTCCCCTTTACGGTACTCGTACTTGTTTTTCCCGGGTCACTGGAACTGTGATGTTGTGCTAATGGCAATTGTGTATGTCCTGTAGGTTTTGCTGACCTTTTATTTTGAAGTAAGATTTTGGGTTCTTTATCTTTCTTTCTATTGTCTAATGTTTAAATAGCTTACTAGTTACTATATTGCAGGTACATACAATTCAGAGTCTTTGAAAACCTCTGGAGCTGAACAACACACGATACTCACGAGTCATGATTAATTACAGCAGGCTTAGTGGTTACCATCTTTTGTTGCATAGATAATGTGATGCAAGTGTTTTTGATTTCACAAGGCACCTAAATTTCACACTTTTGAGAGAATAAAAATGGTTAAGGGTAAAAAAAAAACTTAAATTGACATGATCAGAAATTATAAAAAGAATATAGATTTCATTAAGTTTTATAAAATAATGATTTCAAACATTGAAAGATTTATATAACTTACTACACCTAGTGAGAAAAATTATTTAAATGGCTGGTCGGACTTACAAACAAGTACCCAAGCCCTACAACTCACTTACATACAAATGATACAAACTACAGCAACAGCTTTCTATTTCCATTAGAACGCAATTTGAATCCAGAATTAGAAGACAGAAGGTAACCAGGTGGCTCATAAAATTGTCCAATAATCAAACTGCCACCCTTCCAAGATCAAATAACAACACATTATAAATTAGTTATTGATGTCATTTCTCAATACATAAAGCCAGGAAACGCCTGCTTGAGTCAAGTGAATCTACTGATAGCTCAAGACTCGAAGGAATCACTCTCAAGAATCAAGCAACATCCGAAAAACAGAATATGAGGAAACGAAATACATCTCTAACACAAATCAGGAGGGAACAGAGGACACATGGATAATTTAATATATACAAGACCATTATTTTAGAACATTGAACCAAGGCTCGTCACTCAAGGACAACATCGTCAACTTCGGCATCCTCTGCAATCTGGAGTGATGAAACAGCCTCTGCTGCAACAAGACCAGCAGAAAATTCTGAAGCCCCCCAACCTCCATCGTCAAGGTATGGCATGCTCAAATTTCTTCCAAAAGGCCCACAAGTGAAGGACCAGTCACCATTTCCAAATTCATCCCACTTGCATCCAGAACCATTATTAGAGAGCCACCCGATACCTTCAAGTGTACATTCTGAAGGGTTGTGATGGGGGAGGGATACTCTCCTTCCACTAGAGAAAAGGCCAATGTTGCCATCACAGTCCCAAGGATTGAACCCCCCTTTTTGGTTCAGAACAACCTTACATGAATCATCAGAATCTTCACAAAGTACATGCAAAGCAACAGCCTCGGCAATTGCAGCACCCTCTTCATCAAGCCTTTGTTGTTCTTCTTTCTTTTTCTGTTTCTTCTTTTCTAGTTCTGATCGGATGGCTGCAGAAGTAGCAAGGGCTTTCTCCAGACGCCGCCTCTTCTTCTCAGCCTGTTTGATACGATCCAATTCATCCTTCACCTGCTTCTTCTTCGCTTTCCGCACAATAGTTTGCACTTTATTACACACCATATTATCCATTACGACTATAAACTTCTATAGACTCAACCTTTACAAACTCAGGCCTGTTTGTTCAGATTCTTCTCTTAAAAAGAATTCCTCTAAACTGTATACATTTCCCTATAACTATTTTCTGTCTTTTACTTTTTTGGTAACCCTAACTAAGGTCTAGTTCAATCTTGTATTGAAACAAACATTACACCCACTCAGGTATGTAGGAATACCTCATTTTACGAACAATACATTCCCAAACTGAAACAACAGGAGACAAAAGAAGAGAAAAATGATATGCACTAGACCCATCCATCGGCAGCATTCTTCCTAATTTCCCACAACCCTTGCATTTACCCATTCTATGAACACCAGGACAATCAGTATACTTGTGAAAATTGCGGAAGCGACAATACAGTCAGGTTCAGACAGCTCACATGGCCTTTCCAATAACTACAATAAAAGTAAAAGAATTCGACATATTAGCCATTAGATTGTGAAAGAAAGCGCATAAAGGTGGAAGCTGCTTTCCACCAAATAGCATGAATGCAAATGATTATTCACAGATGGATGGTTTAGAAAATTAATTAAACACACACAACTACAACATCGACAGTTCTACTACAACATCGACAGTTCTACTCTCTTATCATCAGTACTGTTACACAGCAAAACTAACAAATACACAGAAACTAAATAAAAGATGTTCACATCATCTATCAAGGCCCTAAATGTTATTCTCCCAATAATACTCACAACTGATCTGTTGAGAAAATGAGACACCACAATCTAGGGCTATGAACTCAAGAGGACCTCCAAATCTCAAATTAAATATTCGTTCACATCATGGTTATTAAAGGCGCGCCTAGGTGCACATTCAGGCTCACTGCCAGCACCCCTGTCTGGGAGGCTCAGCTCATACAATTTATATAAATTATTCCGATTAAGAAATTAATATAAAAGCTAAAAAAAAATGCGGGGTAAGCCATGCGCCTCACTTTGATCAGGCGTGCGGCACATATTACGCCTTGTGCCTAGGCCCAGGAGGACCTTGGCGCCTCGGTGAGCCTAGGCTCCGGGAGGACCTTGGCGCCTCGGTGCGCCTTTAACAACTATGGTTCACACTGATAAAACCACGTGCATGAGCAAACAAAGACATAAAAATTAAAAATATGAATAAACATGGAAAGCTTATATCTGGCCAGGTGAAAAAGAGTGAAGAACCTCAAAACTTAATACTTGAAATCATAAAAACGTCTGACACATAAAAGGAAAAAACAAAAAAATCCATGAACAAACAGAAAATTTAAAGGATGTCATACCCCACAAATGGTGATCTACCCGCCAAATATCATAGAAACACGATCATACTCAACTAACACATTATCAGATCTGCAAGCTAAAATGAGAATATCATATTAAAGGAAGTTCAGTTCTATTTTCATACTCCAGATTACTGAAGAACTGCATGCGTCCAATTGTAACTTTCCCTAGAAACCTGAAATGGAACACCTGATTAATTCCTTAATTATAAAATCGACAGTAGCTAAATAAACCAACAAAACTTCCTCTGGATTAATAGCCATATCAAGGGCTACTCCAGTATAATATTAAATTAACTATAATTTTCTAAATCAACCACAATTTCCATAACAAGATCTGTCATATTAAGAATCCAATACTATTGAAATTCACACATACCCATTAATTTAAGCACGAGATGCAATCGACCCAGTTGAAAAAATCTCAAATTTAATCGATACAAATCAATTAAATACAAATATAAGCATCACAACCAAATACCCATCAAGCCAAAACAAACAAATCCCAACAAAAATAAATAAAAAATAAAAAACAAAATAAATAAAAAAGCAAACCTTTGCTAAAGTTGGAACCTTTGAGATCGTGCAAAGCAGAAATAGCGAGAGAGAATTATAGCTGAAATAAATTAGTGCGATCGCTTTGGATCTACTGAGAAAAGCTGAAGCGATAAAGCCGGGGTAGAGCGGACAATTAACTGATCACGTGCCGTTGACGAATGGATAAAGGACACGTGTCACTTGATGGGGGAGATTGAAAGTGTGAGTCTCTAGAATATCTTTGACTTTTTAGCAACTGGCGTACCGTACAGAATAGCTAGGGTCTGTTGTGTCACTGCCTTTGTTTAGACACGTGGCGGATTTACTTTTGTTTATGAGTGTTTGGGTCCCACTTCAACAAGATATTAGCGTCCGTCTGATCTGATTGGAATATTTTGCTTTTGGGAAGTTTCATGATGATCAAAAGTGTGAAGTTGTGGGGTCCAGATGTAATTTTCATTAGTGCCGTGGAAGTGTAAAACATTACGTATATAGATCCGGCCCGAAAACATTAGGCCCATTTTATTTTCGCGTTAGGTTTCTTCTATTATGCCATAATAATTGGTAATGATAATTTTTGGAGGGGTAGATAAATTAACCGAACCAAATCGAACGAAAAATATTAGTTGGTTCGATTTTTTGATTTATGTTCGGTTTATGTGCATTAAATCGATCATTTTTTTTTGGTTCGGTTCGAATCGTGAAGCGGATCCGTAAACCGATCGGTTTGTAAAATTGTGAACCGAATCGACCAAACCGATAAGTTTATGGGTTAATTCAATGAATCCAAATATTAAAATCAAAATGAACTGAACCAAATCAGTTCGGTTCGATTTGGTCCAATCGGTTCGGTATTCCTTAAACCGATCGATTTTCGATTTGGTTCGAAAACGAACCGAACCGATCTTTGTCCACCCTTAAATTTTTGTACAATATATATATATATATATATATTAAACAATATTAAGTTTCCGTGACTTATAAAGTTAAATTAATAAATTTATTATATAAAAATCATATTATAATAAAAAATATATATTATAATTTTATAAGAATTCTATTATAATAAAAAAAACATATTAAACTATCCGATTAAAATAAAAAAAACACTATTAAATTATTTACAATAAAACTAATCTCTATAATTAATTTTTTATTATTAAATTATAAAATTAAAATAGTAAATTATTATCATAAGAAACCTATTATAATATAAAAACATAATATATTATTAAAGTAAGAAACATACTCATTTAATTAATTAATATTTTAATTTATTATTATTAAATTATAAAATAAAAAATAAAAAACATAAGAAAACATATTATAATCTCTCATTAAAATAAAAAAAAACACTATTAAATTATTTACAATAAAACTAATCTCTATAATTAATTTTTTATTATTAAATTATAAAATTAAAATAGTAAATTATTATCATAAGAAACCTATTATAATATAAAATAAAAAATAAAAAACCTATTATCATAAGAAAACATATTATAATCTCTCATTAAAATAAAAAAAACATATGTGGCACTTAATTTCTATAATTAATTTTTTATTATAAGATTATAAAATTAAAATATCATTACAATTAATTTTATATTAAATAAAAAGCCTATTATAATAAAAATACATATTATAATTTTATAAGAACTGTATTGTAATAAGAAAACATATTTTACTATCTTATTATAATTAAAAAATACTATTAAATTATAAAATTAAAATAACAAATCCATTTTCGGATTATCTGTGATATTATTCAAAAATTAATCGGATAATATAATATATTTTTTTGTTAAAATATGGTTCTTATTCAATAGATTTAACTTTTATAAAATATATATAAAAATATTTAACTTTTATATATATATATATAATAGTATTTTTTAATTTTATATTATATATATATAATACTATTTAATTTTATATATAAAATTAAACATTATATTTTATCCCGACTCTTTATATTTGTAATTTATCATACATTACTTAGGGATAATAATCTCACCATAATCTCTCCCTATAAAAAGAAAAAACAACTCTTATAAACTTATTCATTCAGAAATAATAATAAATCTTGGAGTTTTGTAAAACGTCTACTTCCAAGCGAAATCATCTTTACTAAAACCAGCCTGAAGCAAATACACATAGGCTTGAAGCAATTCATCATCCCATCAGCGCCTGTGTTAACCTTCGCCACCAATAAATATAATATGAAATCAAACTTCTCATCGTCGGCAAATCCAAGCTATCAAGCTTTTACCTTGGCTTCTCTGGCTCTTTTGTATTGTGATTATGTTGTTTGATTGCTCCACTTGGATTTGGCCTGAAGCCATTTGTTTTATGAAAGAATGATAATGAAATAATAGTTGGTGTGCCTTTGATTGGCTTTGTTTTTGTGTGAGCTGATTTCATGAATAAATTAGAATATGAAGTTCCGAGTCTCAATTTTACAAGAAAAAGCAGAATGCATTGTAAAGCTAAATTATTGACGTGAAGTCAATCATTTGCTTGAATGGCTATGATATCGAATCATCATATATGCGGCTGCTTAATTTTTTAAATTAGAACCTGCACTTCTATATAGAAATTGGAATTCTAAATTTCAATATTAAAATTAGAACTCACAGTTCTACTTCACCATGTTATGTTATTATATTATTATTATTATTATTATTATTTTAATACCTTAATTATTCTTATTAGTATGCTCTGTGGTTGCCGTTAAGTTGGACCTTCCACATAAGAAAATAAGTATAATATTTTTATTTCTGATTTATTTTTATTTTACTTTATTTTTTCCATGATTATGACAAGCTAAAAGAAGTAAATTAGAACCTGAAGTTCTAATCTCATTAATTAATTTTTAGATTAGAACCAAGAAGAAAATGGAAAGGACGACAGTAAAGGCAGAGATGAGAGAGAAGAAAGAAGTCAGAGGTCTAAATGAGGTTACAAGGGCTCACATATATAGAGTATCCTATGTAACAAACTATACAGCTGTCATATTCCTATTGCAAGAAGGAAATAATAAGGAATATGCTAACATCTGGAAGATTCTTATCTCTATACAATTTGCTTACTAGCTAATTACTCATTACAATCAATCATAATCTTTATCATTCCCCCGCAAGTTCATGGGCCATGTAAGGACCGTGAGCTTGGAGCGAAGAGCTAGAAAGCGCTGTGTAGGAAGAGGCTTAGTCATGCCATCAACAACCTGATCTTCAGAAGGAACATAGTTCACTGTCAAGGCTTTGCGTGCTACCTTTTCCCGTACAAAGTGATAATCTATTTCAATGTGCTTTGTGCGAGCATGAAACAGTGGATTGGCTGTGAGTTTAAGAGCACTTTGATTGTCATATAGTGGACTTGGAACAGTGGACAGAGGAACTGAGAGTTCAGCAAGAACTGACTGGATCCATACAAGTTCAGCAGCACCATTAGCAAGGCCCCTGTATTCGGACTTAGCACTAGATCGAGAAACCACATGTTGCTTTGAGGATGACCATGAGATTAAGTTGTTGCCAAGAAAAACACAATAGCCGCTCGTACTTCTACGATCATCTGGATTGGAGGACCAGTCAGCGTCTGTGTAACAAACTAGAGAAGTATCTGAGGAGGCAGTGAAAACTAGACCAATATGTGAGGTGTTGGACAGTTATGACCCATAGCGTCACTATTTGTACAGATCATGGTGTTGTTGTACAAATTAACTATGTGACAGAGGAAATTGCTCTTTTATCATTTGTGATTAGATCACCAAGATGTATAAATGATGAAAGGTCCATATGATTAGTTCCTGGATTGAGATGATATGAGACAGTATCAATCCACGAAGGTTTAATAATTAAATATCCCTAGTCAGAGTATTATCGAGATTGGACATCGATAATGCGTAAAAGACTAGTATTACACTTGTGCGCGTTGTGAGGGCATAACGACATAGTTCTTATATATTTGGGTATATGATACTCATGCAAATGTAGTAGGAGACTGTGTTTTACCGATGGTACGGAAAACAGCTTCGCTCTGGATAGACCCCTCGGAATTTCATTGGTAGTATGACTATGTGTCTATGGAAGTCCGAATCAGGGTAGATGTATTTGGTCTTAACCTGAGACTTGCACCGCTAATACTTGCGACAATCAATATACTTCTGGTGGGCATATTGAGAATCGTAGTGTATTGGGTGTGATGTCGAGATGAAAGTATCACTCCAGTCATAGTGGAGATGATGGTCACGTAGGATACAGAATTGGTTCTCTTATGTACTGCAGTCATCGGGATAATATGACTAGGTCATGATTATCCGATTATAGAGACTAGTTACCAGAGATCCGATATGTGCTTCGTACGGGGTAGACACAATTCCAGCCCCAGGCCTAGCATGTGACATCCGATACTGGATCGAGATACGCAATACTACGTATACTACGCCTGATATAGATCACATATTCCTGTAAGGATATTTCTGGAGAATTGGGTAGGCATGGCGCTTTGCTAGAAGCCAACATTGTCTTGTAAATCGGTAAAAATGTAGTACTAGGTACGTACGTGTTCGGATAGTCCGACGACCGAATTTACTGCCAACATATCCGGGGATCTCATGGGTCGCTTCCTGAAGATTCACCGATGACGTATGACTCGCACTTTATTAATCTGGGATTAATTAGATGAGAGAGAAAATTAATATGGGATTAATTACGGAGATATTTTATCTGGGATAAAATATTAATTAAAGAGAGAGAACAATTAATTTGGAATTAATCGATAAAATAATATATTCGATATATTATACGAAATTGAATTTCGACGCGGAATTGAAATTGGATTTTAATTCGGGCGAATGAGTTAATTTAGAATTAATTCGTTAGCGACGTGAATAGTGATTTTACTAGGCATAATTATTTAATTACGTCGCAACGGAAAATTCGTTAATTTGGAATTAGCGAACCCGAGCCCGAGAGTGTTTGCGAGCGCACTCGCGTTTCAAATTCGAGTGCTTCCCACAAGTCACATCAAGCGTCAAATCACTTGTCAATTTGATTGATGTGACAACTTGTCACTTGAGTGATGTGAATAGTTGATGGAGTTAGTTGGCATTAAACATTTGACTTTTGGAAAGCCAAATTTTTGGTAAATGAATTTGGATATATGTAGATTAGATACACATTTCCAACAACCATCACACAACTCTTCTTTCTCAATTTCTTCCTCTCTCTCTCTCTCGGCCATGGGCTTATTTTTCTTCTTCTTTTCACTGTCATCACCGTGAGTTGAAGGAGAAGCAATTGATGATTTTTGTGGCAAAAATCAAGAGTGCTAGCACACAATGGAGACATACAAAGGTGATAGGGAAACCCACATGTGAGCTAGGAATCACCAAAAGAAGCTTGGAGCTTGGAGCACACTTGGAATTTGATGATTGCCGAAAAATTGGAGAGCACAAAAACTGCATGTTGCCGTGAGCTTCCAAGGAGGGCAGAAAAGTTTTGTTCTTCACTGCATCGCCTCAACCGATCGATGTAAGTATTCCACAACTTCTTCGTGTATTCACATGTTTGTTTCATTGCTTGATAATCGATCCTCGGGGCCGTAGATTTTCCCAACAATGGTATTAGAGCGAGATAAAAGCATGAAACTTGATTTAGGGTTAAAATTTGGTAAATTGATTTTGAGCATGATTTGGTTAAATTGCTTGATTGAGTATGCTTAAATGATGTTTAATTGAAGTTTGATTGGATCAATTTCATGAAAATTGGATTGGATCATTTTTCCCAAAAAATTGAGGCTTGGCCGAATTCAATTGAAACCCTAAAGGTCATGGTAATTTTTGATTTTTGATTCATTGGATGAGTTGAGATCAATTGGGTAATTATTGATTTGAGAATTAATTGGATTGAATTTGAAATTGGACAAAATACCCCATGATTGCCGAGACTATATGAGCATGTTTGGGTTTGATTTTTGTTTAAAATGTGTTGGACATGTTTTGATGTAAATGAACATAATTAATTAGGATAATTTATGTTTTGGAAATTTTAATTTGGGTGATTAATTATGGCAATACACTTTGGTTAATTAAATATGAAATTTGGAATTTTGTAGTTTAATTAATTGGGCTTAATTTTGGAAATTGGGCTTGTAAAGTTGTAAATGGGCTAATTGGGCTTGGTTGTACCAAGATGGGTTTAGGCTAAATTGGTTGGATCCAATTGGGCCCAAAACCACATCTATAAAGTCCAATTATGACTAATGGACCTTAATATTTTAATTGGGCCTCATGGGCCTAAATTGGTTTCTAGGCATATAAGGGTGATTCCCTTAAATGGGCTTTAGTCTTTGGGTTTGACCCAAGTTGACCAAAAGTCCATGCCTTATGAAATTAATTAAAAGCCCATTGGACTTTAATTAAATTAACATTGGATGTTAATCGGGCTTTGAGACCCGTAGCGATTAGATTTAGAATCTAAGTCGTAAAGGTTCGTTAATAAAGTGTAATATTTAATTTGGAATTAAATAGCAAATTAGTATTAAATACATATTAAATTGGATTTAATGTTGTAGTTTAATTTAATTCAAGAATTCGTACTTTGAGTACTTATTCGCAAAACGAGTTTGACTCGCGCAAAATCAAATCGTTGTTTGAACATTGGATGGTCATTAATTATCAGATTAATTAATTGGATTAGATTGATTGATAACATGCTTGTGTGAATACATGGTTGCGATGCATGAATAATGTATATCAGATGGATATTAGATGGGTGAGGTAATTTTGAAAATTGTTGTAATAAATTTAGAATTTATTAATTGGACCTGCGTGTCCAGCCTATTACCTCTTTGACTATATGTATTTCTCTTCTCACCTATTCCCCCAATGTAAATGAGGTTTCTTTAGAAGTGTTATGTAACGGGTAGACATAATACTTGTGCTAGCGGGAGAGAGGAAAGTGAGAGATTTGATCTAGGATCATTGTGTTAAGTATCTATCTGCATATCATTATTATATTTATTTACGCGCCTTATTATGTGTTTAGAATGCATGTTTAAGGGTGTATGATGATGAGACCTTAACAAAGATAATAAATTGGTTGCCAATTTGCACGCGAAAAACCCTCACAAAATATTAAGCGTTTTTCCTTCCATTGAGTGATTCTTACTCAAGATCCAAGACTGGCATTGGTTTGTTGGCCAAAGTCAAGGCCTTTGTTCGTCGAGGATGTGTTTGAATCATGAAGGCTTTGTTCCATATTGGTGTCTTGTCCAAGTTGTGATTTGTTGGCCAAAGTCAAGATCACTCTTGTCCATCGACATTGATTACGAAGCTTTCCAAGGTCAATGGGTTCCGCTTAACTGGGATCACTAAGTTTGTTGTGCCAAAGCCAAGACTTAGTTGATTCAGAGGAAAAAGGTTAGGCAATATATTGGATATATTGGCATATATAAGATATATGTTTCGGGCTTGGATGTCCACCTACTGGATCTAGGAATTGGATTGGATCCAATTGATCTTAGAGATATACCTAGTTAATTATCATTCAATTTGTTGGCCAAAGTCAAGTTTGTGTGTTATTTAACGGGATCCTAGCCCACTAGGAAATAAGGTTTCCCGAGTACTCCACAGAGGGTTAGAGGCTCGCCGAAAAATTGTGGGAGGCAAGTATTAAATTTGCAATATTCGTTTAATAACTTTCCATACGCGCTCATATCACATCATTTCGTCGTTAAATTAATATATTAGTTGGACTAATAGTTAATTTTGTTTTAATAAACAGTTGGACTGTATTCAAACTATTTCATTTATAGTTTATTATATAATTGGATTATAGTAATCAATATATTTGATTTAATTAATTATAGTTGATTTTATAATTGGATTATAGTAATTAATATAATTGAATTTAATCTATTAAATTATAGTTGATTATATAGTTGGACTATAGTAATCATTATAATAATTAGTACCTAAATCGTTGATTAAATAGTTGGACTATTAGAATCAAGATAAATTGAAAGATTAGTATTTAAAACATAATCCTGAGTGAAAAATGTTTTAAACGACTTTAATTTTCAAATTGGGAATAATGCTTCAGGATGGTCCTGGAAACTAATAAGTTACTTTATTTGGTAAAATAACATATTAGGCCTAAGCCCGAAGTTAAGCAAATAGTAGAACATAATCTTTGGAAGATTATGTGATGATAACTTTAGTGCTTAATCCATTAAACTTGCCAAATAGACTCCTTAATTTCTTAATCAGAACTAAGAATTAGATCTTAAAGTATGATAATGAAATTGAAGGATCTTTATAGATTTATTTTTAGATCTTAGAAGTACTAAATTGCAATAGTAAACTCTTGGAGAGTTAATGGCTATACTCAAGGAGTCAAAACCAAAGTTTGCAATAAGGCAAGAAGCGCAAGACGCATCTTACTTCGACATTCCGGAAGGCCAAGGCTTGGCCAAAGGCTTCTGGAGTGTGGAAAAAGGGCAAAGGCAAAGACATTATAATCTTCTGGGAAGATAAATGACATATCCCAAAATGTCTGCTTAAATTATGGAAAACGGGATCGCGGAAGCGTGACTGCCATTTGGACAAAGCAGACATGAAGGAATTGAAGAACGGGCAAGGCTCTGACTTCAAATATGTTTGTCATAAAATATGTTCAATACTAGTATTAAAATTGGATTTTAGATACTTAGTGTGGTACATAAATATGTACTGGTGTGCAGAATCTGCTGTGAGTAGGATACTGACTTCAGTTGAGATTAATCTGCGAATCGGAAACGGGACGAAAGTCGCTGTTTTAACCGTAGAAACCTAAGTTTAGGAACTACCCTTCGGGTATATACTTGAATTAGGGAACTATTAAAATGTAACTAGTTTGACTAGATACATTATCTCTATATCAGGGTTTAACCCGTTGCGGGTATACCTTTATATTCTAGAACACTAAAGTGTTTTATTTTATAAAGATGATATTGAGATAAACACATTAGATGTGAATAACATAATTTATATTTTGAATATAAATAAATCTCAAACATATAACATGACAAACAATTAGCTCAAACTGATTAAATCAGTTGAAACTTAAATGTGGCATCGTTGTCTGGGATACAATTAAACAAGACTCGTATATCCACACTTTCGAAGAGTGGGTACTAGGACAAATTTGATTCTATTCAAATAATGTCTACGAATCTAGTTTATTAGGCACAGTGCCTGAAATACTTTTTACATGGTAAAAGTGCAAATGCCACCGATCTGTTAACCCTAGTTCATAGTGAAGCAAGTGGGCCCATGTCTAGCTAGGCTAGATGTGGATATGAATATTTCGTGACCTTTACGGATATGGTATCGCGTTATGGTTATGTGTTTCTTTTGAAACACGTATCAGAATCTTTTATAGTTTCGACGTGAAATAGACAAACAGATCGGCTAAAGTATAAAACCATCACGGTTAGACCATGATGAAAATACTTAAGCAATAAGTTTCTCAAATACTTGAAAGAGTATAGTGTTCTTTCAATGAGGACTCCTCCCGGAACACATCAGTTTGACGGTGTGTCCAAACAGAGAGATCGAATTTTGTTGGACATGATAAGGTTAATCATGAGTACAAAACTTATTTAGAATAAGGTTCCATAAAATCTGTTTGACAGACTTCATATTAGATATGAACAGGAAAGAAACTGGGTTTTCTCATTCCTGAAGATTTGGGTATGCTAGACATATGTTTGGATGATACCAAACTAGAACCCAAATCAGATAAGTGCCAAATTGTAGGTTATCATAGGGAAACCAAAGTATAGTACTTATACAACTCACTAGAGAACAATGTAATTGTTGCTCGCCATGCGATTTTCCTAAGAGGAATACCGATATGCAGTGGTAAGTGGGAGGAAAGTAAAACTCGAGCAAATCAGAGTAATACTATCCAGGCACCGAGTCCTAATGGAACTCAAATAGTTCATCAGGGATGAAACTATACAAATAATCTTCGAATACACAAGAACCACGTAAGTCAGAGAGAGTCAGAAAATAACCTGGGGTATGGGTTTCTGATCTCACCTTATAAAGATGTCAATCTTATTGAGGAAGACGAACTGACTACGTATGAGGAAGTGATACAAGGTATCGACTCCCTATTATGGCAAAGTGCCATGATATCCAGAATGGATTCCATGTATATCAACTATGTTTGGATACTAGTTGATGTACCGCAATGCATTGTGCCTATTGGTACTATATAAGTCTTCAAGGAAGACATACATGGAAGGCAACATACCAACGTACTAAGCTAGGCTTGTAGCAAAAAGGTATCATTATCAACATTGTGTCGATTACGATGAAACCTTTTAACCGTTGCCATTGGTAAATCCATTTGGATAATGCTTGCTACTGCTGCATGTTTCATTTATGAAATATGGCAGCTGAACGGGAAAACCACTTTCCTTAACGGAAACCTTTTGGAGGATGTTTACAATATCCTGTCGGTTTTTTCGTACCATAACTAGCAAACAAGGTTTGCAGGTTATTCGATCCATAGATGGATTGAAGCAAGCATTATGTTCTAGGAATTATCGTTTTGATGTAATTATAATGGTGTATGATTTAATTCCAAATGGAAATGATTCTTGTGTATATAAGGAGGTTAGTGGGAGCGCACTGACATAAATTTCCTAAATAATGATGACATATCATTTCTTGGAAATGATATTCCCATAATACAATCGGTGAAAGCTTGTCTTTCATGAAAAATTCTCCGTAGAATTCTTGGGAGAAACAACCTTTATTCTAGGAATAAAGATCTACTGGGATAGATCTAAAAGTTGTTGGTAATCTCTGAGAAATCATACATTGAAAAATATACGCAACCTGGTGTCTTATACGCTTTGAGCATATGGAGTCACAATCAGGCCAATCCAAGTGATAGTCATTGGATTGATGTTAAGAACATCCTTAAGTATCTTAGATGATCTAAGGATGCTGTCTTATACTATGGAGAAGGAGAACTTGAAGTGACTTGGTTCACCGTTACAAGTTTCCTAACCGATAATAACGACTATAAGTCGTAAAATGGTACTATAAAGTTTGAATAACGGAACAGTGAGCTGGAAATCTTCCAAGCAAGATACTGTTACCGAATAAACAACAAAAGCGGGTTATTGCTGCAGCTGAGGCAGCAATAGAAGCCTTCTGGATTGATAATAATCTAATTGGATTAGAATAGTTCTGTTAGCAGCTGAGCTAGGCTACATCGCAGGCTAAAGAATTAATGGTCTCATCAACAATCCATATATATACTTTGATTATTCATCTGATTCGTTCGGATCATACATCATGGCGATGTGATGATCGTATAAATCACATCAGATAATAATCATGCAAATCCGTTGACGAAAGTCTTTTCTCAGTAATTTGAGCGAACCGTACATAGTTCGGGTGTAGGACACTTGAGTGACTGGCTACAGGCCAAGTGGGAGATTGTTGGACATTTATGACCCATAGCGTTACTATTTGTATAGATCATGGTGTTGTTGTACAAATTAACTATGTGACAAAGGAAATTGCTCTTTTATCGTTTGTGATTAGATCACCAAGATGTAAAAATGATGAAAGGTCCATATGATTAGTTCCTGGATTGAGATGATATGAGACAGTATCAATCCACGAAGGTTTAATTATTAAATATCCCTAGTCAGAGTATTATCGAGATTGGACATCGATAATGCGTAAAAGACTAGTATTACACTTGTGCGCGTTGTGAGGGCATAACGACATAGTTCTCATATATTTGGGTATAGGATACTCATGCAAGTGTAGTAGGAGGTTGTGTTTTACCGATGGTACGGAAAACAGCTTCGCTCTGGATAGACCCTTCAGAATTCCATTGGTACTATGACTATGTGTCTATGGAAGTCCGAATCAGGGTAGGTGTATTTGGTCTTAACCTGAGACTTGCACCGCTAATACTTGCGACAATCAATATACTTTGGTTCTAGGTCATCCAGGGCTTTAACAGGTTCTGTGTACGCCTCTACTGGCATATTGAGAATCGTAGTGTATTGGGTGTGATGTCGAGATGAAAGTATCACTCCAGTCATAGTGGAGATGATGGTCACGTAGGATACAGAACTGGTTCTCTTATATACTGCAGTCATCGGGATAATATGACTAGGTCATGATTATCCAATTATAGAGACTAGTTACCAGAGATCCGATATGTGCTTCGTACGGGGCAGACACATTTCCAGCCCCAGGCCTAGCATGTGACATCCGATACTGGATCGAGATACGCAATACTACGTATACTACGCCTGATATAGATCACATATTCCTGTAAGGATATTTCTGGAGAATTGGGTAGGCATGGCGCTTTGCTAGAAGCCAACCTTGTCTTGTAAATCGGTAAAAACGTAGTACTAGGTACGTACGTGTTCGGATAGTCCGACGACCGAATTTACTGCCAACATATCCGGGGATCTCATGGGTCGCTTCCCGAAGATTCACCGATGACGTATGACTCGTACTTTATTAATCTGGGATTAATTAGATGAGAGAGAAAATTAATCTGGGATTAATTACAGAGATATTTTATCTGGGATAAAATATTAATTAAAGAGAGAGAACGATTAATTTGGAATTAATCAATAAAATAATATATTTGATATATTATAAGAAATTGAATTTTGACGCAGAATTGAAATTGGATTTTAATTCGGGCGAACGAGTTAATTTAGAATTAATTCGTTAGCGACGTGAATAATGATTTTACTAGGCATAATTATTTAATTAAGTCGCAACGGAAAATTCATTAATTTGGAATTAGCGAACCCGAGCCCGGGAGTGTTTGCGAGCGCACTCGCATTTCGAATTCTAGTGCGGCCCACAAGTCACATCAAGCGTCAAATCACTTGTCAATTTGATTGATGTGACAACTTGTCACTTGAGTGATGTGAATAGTTGATGAAGTTGGTTGGCATTAAACTTTTGACTTTTGGAAAGCCAAATTTTTGGTAAATGAATTTGGAAATTCATTTATGTGTATTAGATACACATTTCCAACAACCATCACACAACTCTTCTCTCTCAATTTCTTCCTCTCTCTCTCGGCCATGGGCTGATTTTTCTTCTTCTTTTCACTGTCATCACCGTGAGTTGAAGGATAAGCAATTGATGATTTTTGTGGCAAAAATCAAGAGTGCTAGCACACAATGGAGACATACAAAGGTGATAGGGAAACCCACCTGTGAGCTAGGAATCACCAAATGAAGCTTGGAGCTTGGAGAACACTTGGAATTTGATGATTGCCGAAAAATTAGAGAGCACAAAAACTGCATGTTGCCGTGAGCTTCCAAGGAGGGCAGAAAAGTTTTGTTCTTCACTGCATCGCCTCAACCGATCGATGTAAGTATTCCGCAACTTCTTCGTGTATTCACATGTTTGTTTCATTGCTTGATAATCGATCCTCGAGACCGTATATTTGCCCAACATGAGGTTCCTTTGAGATATCTGAGGATGCGCTTAACAACGAGCCAATGAACTTATGTAGGACAATGCATGAATTGACACACTCGGTTTACAGCATATGCTATGTCTGGCCTGGTAAGGGTACAGTACTAAAGAGCCCCAACTATACTTCTGAATTGTGTGCCATCTTCAAGTGGTTTACCATCATGAATAGATAGTGATGCAATGGATGACATGGGAGAAGAGACTGGTTTGGAATCTGCCATTGAAGCTCGCTGCAGCAAGTCAATGATGTACTTAGTTTGGTTGAGATGAAGGCTCATTTTTTCCCTAGAGGCTTGTATCCCGAGGAAATAATGAAGGGGCCCAAGATCTTTCAAGGCAAACTCAGAGTCTAGAGCTCGAATCAGATGTGTAATGAATGTAGTATCATTTCCTATCACAAGAATGTCATCAACGTATACAAGGACTATAAGAAAAACTGAGTTGCTGGCAAAAGTAAACATTGAAGTATCAGTTTTGGAGCTGGTAAACCCGCGTTGATGTAATGCAGTGCTTAACTTCATGTACCACGCCTGTGGTGATTGTTTCAGCCCGTACAATGCCTTGTCCAACTTACAAACATGATGTGGAGTTGCTTTGTCATGAAACCTTGGGGCTGTTCCATATATACATCCTCCAGTAGTGTTCCATGTAGAAAAGCATTATGCATATCCAACTGTCGGACCTCCCAATTGTGTGAGACAGATAGAGATAAGATAATGCGAATTGTTGTGGGCTTTACTACCGGGCTAAAAGTCTCAAAGTAGTCGAGCCCTGCTGTTTGGTGATACCATTTGGCAACTAGACGGGCCTTGTAACGCTCTATTGAACCATCTGAGCGAAGCTTGAGCTTATATACCCACTAACAGCCAATTACACTGCCATTAGGAGGAGTTGGGACTAGGTGCCATGTGTTATTCTTCTGCAATGCTTGGAACTCAGCGTCCATAGCACACTGCCAATCAGGATTAGAGCATGCTTCTGAGTAGCTTGAAGGTTCTGTTGGCAGGTTGGAGACATGTACCTGTAGACACTGTATTTTTACATAATGCCCAATGATGAGCCTCGTATGGAGGCACTACCCGATAAGTGGCGGAAGTCGCGGGAAACGGATGTCGGAAGGGAAAATTCAGAAAATAAATACCTTATCAAAATTTAATTCATTTGTTTGGCCTCAGGTTTGCTCGATTAATCCCTGTTTAAAATATTAAGTCTCGGCCCAAAACCCCCACACCCATCCAAAGCCCATTCATCCAAGCCACACACCCACATCACAATAGGCCCACCAAAGCCCAATCCAAATAATTAAAACATTTAAAACACATGTCAGAAATTAAATCAAATCAAATTAAATTAAATTAAATCCAATCAAATCTAATTAAATTAAATCAAATCCAATTAAAATCAAAACAAATCATCTTCATAATTACCAAAGATTTAAATTAAATCAAATCCAATCACATCCCAAATTAAAGATATTCCCCCACCAAAAATACAAATATCTTTTCCTTTAATAAACTAATTAAACACCTCCCATATTTGCATGATTTCCTTCCTTAACTAAAAAAACCTAGTATGCTATTATAAAAAGAGAACCAAGCCAACCCCCTTCTCATTTGGACATTCACCCCCTCTCTCTCTCACTCTCATTCACGCCACCTTCAAAAAAAAGAAAAAAAACCCTAACACTCTCTTTTAGCTCTCTCTCACGCCACCCAAACACACACAGCTACTCACGACATTGACACCTCAACACAGCCCCACCAACCACCGAAAATAACCCCAAAAGCAGTCCCCAAAATCAGTCCCAAAATCACCCTAAAATACCCCCAAATCACCGAAAAACTGCACCTTAAAACAATCCATAAATCACCGAAAACAGTAAGAAAAAACAGCGACAAAAAAACAGCAGCAAAACAGAGAAAAAAGCAGTGAAAATAACGGAACAGCGAAGGAAAATATTGGACCAGAAAACCAGAAAAGTCATGGAGCATTAATCTTCCGACGACATCCTAACACACTTCCGAGGAGCAACTTAAAAGGTAAGACCTGAGGGCCCCATTTATTACTTTTTATTTTGTAGTTTGAATACGGCGCGCTCGGTTGGACATGAAATACGTCCAACCGGGTATGTGAGGTCCTATATCAAAGACGACCAAAATCTTGGTCACATCTTTCTTTAATGTTCCGTTATTTATTTATCACACGTTTATTTCATATTATTAGCTTTTTATCATCTCGCATGTTTGTCTCTTCGTTTATGTGTTGTTATATGCATTATCATACTTCATGTCTATTTTCATGAATGCATTGTGTTAACGCTTAAGTGTTACCTCTCGTGGTATATTGGATGGAAACCCAGACATAAATTCCGTAGCCAAATCCGAATGGACGATAGTGCGGTATGTATTTGGGATACAACTCCACGTACCACTTGGGGAAGCATTCCCGCGTGTGTTTATTACATTATGGATGCCACTTTCATCATTTCGTTCGAACGCGTTCCCGAACGCTACTCGAACACATGTATTCTGTCTCGCCCCCATTCGAACGTGTTTCCGAACGCTACACGAACACGGGCATTCTGGACAGGTTCCTTTATCACGTCGTAGGATATTTTTTATGTTTATTGTTCCGCTATTTATTTTCTATGTGTTGTTTCTTTATTTATATATTGTTAATCTAATGCGCATAGGCTAACTAGGGTGTATTAAAGGTCCTCTATTCGAGGGAAATGCCTAAATGATACCTTTACCACGATGTTTTGCCGCACCGGACAAAGTACACTCGATTGAATGTGAAATATGTTCAATCGGGCATACTAGGTCCCATATTATTTATTTGTTTATTCATGCGTTGATGATTTAGTGCGCATGTGTTAATCATATTGGATTAAAGGTCCTCTATTTGAGGGAAACGCCCAAAGGCTACATTTACCATAGTTTTGTCGCGCCCTTCTTCTGTCGATCTTGTCATTTACCTTTTTTTTTTGGTATTTATGCTTTCATTCTTCACTTTACCTTCATGATGCGTTAGTGCTTAAGTGTTACATTTTGCTGTATATCGGATGGAAACCCAGACATAAATTCCGTAGCCGAATCCGAATGGATGGTAGTGCGGTCTGTACTTGAGATACAACTCCATGTACTGCTCGAGAAGCATTCGCGCATGTGTTCGTGTCTTGTTTTAGATACCACTTTGGTAATCTCATTCGAACGCTTTTCCGAATGCCACACGAACGTATACATTCTGTCCCAGTCCGTTTGAATGCGTTTCAGGACGCTACTCGAATGCGCACGTATTATGTTTTATCATGCATCAGGTCTTACCCCGTTCGAACGCGTTTCCGAACGCTATACGAATACGAACATTCTGTCTCATTTCCATTCGAACGTGTTTCAGAACGCTACTCGAATGTGCACATATTCTATTTTATCATGCATTAGGTCTTATCCCGTTCGAACACGTTTCCGAACGCTATACGAACACGGACATTCTATTTACTGTTCGAACACGTTATCAAACGCTCCATGAACGCGCATACAGTGAATAGATTTCTTTTCATCTCATTTCATGCATGTTTGCTTCTTTGGTCATTTCTTTTGCATTACATAATTAACGATATCATTTCATTATTGACGCTTTTATCTTTGTTAATTATTTATATTTCCGTATATATTTACTTGATATGTTCATGAGATTGTGTGCTCGCTTTTATTATTAATGCTTTTGTAGTTATTATTAATTACATTATTGCACTTTATTGTTTACTACGTTTATGAACTATGCATTTTGCCTTCATTTTTTATTTATGATTATGGATGTGCGAACTTATGTGTTGCTTAAATTATCTTGTATGTGTTGCATGAGGCTTGGTTATACTATTGCATAAATCTTTTCATTACAATTGGCATAAGTTAGGGACCATTCTGAACCCAACGGTTTGAGGTCTTCCCTTGCGAGGGGTGAGTGCGGCCTTAAATTAATTCCCAGTTCACACTGCGTGGTGACTCCATTTCATTTCTCCGGTTTAGTCCTCTGCGGGCTACTCCGTACTCCCGACAGGGCTGCGAGCCCGGACAGCGTCGCCCACTTCTGTACCTTGCCTACAGTCTGACAACTCCACTGGGGATAGAGAATCGGCCATGAAATAATGTCTTGTAATGTTTTTGATTTTTGATTTAGTTAACCTTGTCTAAATTTGATTTAACCTAATGTATTATTGGAGTTAGATAATGATTTAGTGTCTTCCTTCACTCACTACCTTTTTATAGCCAAAAGGAAAAGCTGTGAAGAAATCTAGATAATCATCTAAAGTGATGGACTAATTTGGATGATCTGTTGTTTATTCCTGTCACCAAGGCGATAAGAGCCTAAGAGGCCAAGGTATTTAAGAGAGTTCGCTCCACCCTCCATCTGGGGAATTTTCAATAGAGAAATCCATTTGACAGTCATTCATGTATGGTGAAGTTGTTTTCGCTCGAAGCGGCAGATCGTTATATGGTAACACCACTCGTTGGCACGTACCTTAGGGTATAAAAAATGTGCGCTTACTTGGTCGCTCAAACCATTGAGTGTGGAGACCTAGTTGTGGGCAATCCTTCACCGGCGGGAGGCTTTATCTATACTCCTATAAACCCACATGTGAACCATAGTTGTATGACCTATAGAAGCCACCCTCTTATGCTTGTGTTTGGGACCATCATCATTTGGATTCAGTTGGACTTCTTGTCATGAGATGTGAACTTGTTGGGCCATTTAAACTGGGACGAGTTTGTGTCATATGAAAATCGGGCCAAAAGCTTCTAAAATATCGATGGGCCACTTTTTGTTTGGGCCCCATATCATTTGAAGTTGTTTAGCCACGTTATTGCAAAAGTGTAAACCTGTTGGGCCTTTTTCAACTGGGACAAATTTACACCTCGGAATAATATGATTGAATGCCTTAAAATGATAATGGGCCAACTTGTATGAAAACCTTGATGAGTTTAGAAAGTCCAAACATGATCCAAACATACTAGAAGCATGAGTTCGATATCCGCACTGGCTTTCATCCAGAAAGGATACGCCTTGTTACGACATGTTTGCATACTTTTGGATGCTTCTAAGTTCATCCCTATGATCACGGTTGCTGAAATCCCAATTCGTCGTTTCTAGACATTGGCATGATCCCATAATCGGCTCAGTCCATGTTGTAAATGGGCGGTCTTTGTCTTTTACTGATGGAAAGGGACAGAAGCAACAAAGGTTCACCCCGTGGCATATGAGAGAACGATTTTGTGTACCCCACATTGGTACATAAAATAAGTCATACCTAGGACAGAAATGGACTTACCACGAGTGTGGGAGATATAAGGTTGGAAAGATATATGTTGTTTTGATAACCACATGCATCTCATGCATCTCATACATACACGCATCATGCTAACCCCTTGTCTTAAAAGCCATCATAAATATCCGTTGGGTTAGAAAAGAAATATTTGTCAAGAAGAGTTTAGCAAACCTGGATGCCGAGAAAAAGAAACCGAGAAACTGAAAACCTTACGGCAAGAATAAAAAGACCATTGGGGGGGCCTTCAGCAAAAACAAATGTCTAGAAAAAAAAGGAAAAAAAAAAAAAAGAAGAAAAGAAAAAAAAATAATAAAAAAAAAGAAAAAAAGAAGAGAGAGAGAAGAAATATTGTTTTTAGTCCTTAATAGTTAGGCATAAGTCCGATGATGAAATTATTTGCTTTAGGGTGAAACCTTAGAAACGAAAAGTGCGAGAGGTACTCTCATCCGATATTTTGAGTAGTTGATATTGACTAGACTCGCGAGTACTTAATTATAGGATCTTAGCAGTGAAAGCCTGAGTAGTCGACAAAGTGACTAGTTGAAGAGATTTCGGATCGATGAATGACCGATCGCTTAGATGTCCATCATGACTTACTTGTGTTACGATATGTGGTATGGTTGGAAACCAAAGAAAAGTCTCTCAAGAAGAAAATATAAACCACATATAACCGATAAGCGTGAAGCTACCCATGGGCGAGTATTAAGACCACCATAAGGATAAATGCTACCTTAAAGGGTATGTGTGTAAAAAAAAAAGAAAAAAAGAAGAGAGACAAAAGAAAAAGAAAATCATACCATATTGAGCACATAAAAGCAAATGCAGAGCATAATTGAGACATCTAGGTTGGTTTGACCCATCGATCCCAATTTTTAAACGAAATCATTGAGTTGGCTTACCTAGGAATCAAGCTGTGAATGAACCCTTACACACACACACTTTGAGTCTGGCTTAGATCATTTATTCAAAAACTCGGATTTGAGTTGTATTGAGCGCTTTAAAGGTTCTTCGGTCTCATTACTAGACACTTTTTGAGGGCAATAATATGTATAACTGTTGGGACTATTTCCTAGCATGTAATATATTATGATGATATGGAATGCCACATCACGTGGTTCACATTGACCTAGTGCAAACAGATTAGAGCCAAAAGCTAAATCAAGTCTGGGGGCGACTAGTCTACCACCCGCGAATAAAGGACACAATGAGATCCTGAGCTATAGGATCAAAGAGAACCGACCAATCACCAGAAAAGAACTGGCAAAAGGAAATTGTAAGTAGGCCCAGGGGGCGACTAAAGACATTGATAGGCGAAAGACACCAAAGAGCGCAAGAAAGGCCTAACCCATCGGAATAAGAAATACATCTGTGCATACATACATACACGTCACATACACGTATTTTTTGTTTTGTTTTTGTTCGCAGGTTTTGAAGAAAGAAAGAAAAAAGTGGCAAGGACGAGCAAGCCGAGAATGGAAATAATCTCAACTCAGTAACAGTTCGGGAATGAACCATCTCTCACAGTAACGGTTCGGGAATGGACCACCTCACAGTAACGGTTTGGGAATGAACCACCACCATCACATCAGCAACACCTCCGGAATGAGGAATAGCAAGTCGGGAATGGCGCTCCAGGAATGGAGCATAACCTCGGGAATGAAGACTAGCAAGCCGGGAATGGCGGTCCGGGAATGGGGTATAACCTCGGGAATGAGGACTAGCAAGCCGGGAATGGCACTCCGGGAATGGGGCATAACCTCGGGAATGAGGACTAGCAAGCCGAGAATGGTGCTCTGGGAATGAGGCATAACCTCGGGAATAAGGACTAGCAAGCCGGGAATGGCTCCCGGGAATAGGGCATAACCTCAAGAATGAGGATGAGCAAGCCGGGAATGGCACTCCGGGAATGAAGCATAACCTCGGGAATGAGGATTAGCAAGCCGGGAATGGTGCTCCGGAAATGGAGCACGGTCTGGGAATGGACCACCTCTCAAGCACGGTTCGGGAATGTACCAGGGGTCGAAGCACCTCACCACCACATCAACACAGTTTGAAGCATCTCAGAGCAGCAGGTAAGTCAGGCAACAGCTGGCGAGCAAGGTAAGTAAAAATGCATGCATGACTTTGATAGGATTTTCACTGTCACACACTGCAGAAGCCCATCAAAGTGGGGGCGACTGTAGACACTGCATTTTTGCATAATGCCCAATGATGAGCCTCGTATGGAGGCACTACCCGATAAGTTGCGGAAGTCGCGGGAAACAGAGGTCGAAAGGGAAAATTCAGAAAATAAATACCTTATCAAAATTTAATTCATTTGTTTGGCCTCGGGTTCGCTCGATTAATCCCTGTTTAAAATATTAAGCCTCGACCCAAAACCCCCGCACCCATCTAAAGCCCATTCATCCAAGCCACACACCCATATCACACTAGGCCCACCAAAGCCCAATCCAAATAATTAAAACATTTAAAACACATGTCAAAAATTAAATCAAATCAAATTAAATTAAATTAAATCCATTCAAATCCAATTAAATTAAATCAAATCCAATTAAAATCAAAATAAATCATCTTCCTAATTACCAAAGATTTAAATTAAATCAAATCCAATCACAGCCCAAATTAAAGATATTCCCCCACCAAAAATACAAATATCTTTTCCTTTAATAAACTAATTAAACACCTCCCATATTTGCATGATTTCCTTCATTAACTAAAAAAAACCCTAGCATGCTATTATAAAAAGAGAACCAAGCCAACCCTCTTCCCCTTTGGACATTCACCCCCCTCTCTCTCTCACTCTCATTCACGCCACCTTCCACAAAAAGAAAAAAAACCCTAAACACTCTCTTTTAGCTCTCCCTCACGCCACCCAAACACACACAGCCACTCACGGTATTGACACCTCAACACAGCCCCACCAACCACAAAAAATAACCCCAAAAGAAGTCCCCAAAATCAGTCCCAAAATCACCTAAAATACCCCCAAATCACCAAAAAACTGCACCTTCAAACACCCCCAAATCACCGAAAACCGGCACCTTAAAACAATCCATAAATCACCAGAAACAGTAAGAAAAACTAGCGATAAAAAACAGCAGCAAAACAGAGAAAATAGCAGTGAAAATAGCGGAACATCGAAGGAAAATATTGGACCAGAAAACCAGAAAAGTCACGGAGCATTAACCCTTCCGACGACGTCCCAACACACTTCCGAGGAGCAACTTAAAAGGTAAGACTGAGGGCCCCATTTATTACTTTTTATTTTGTAGTTTGGATACGGCGCGCTCGGTTGGACATGAAATACATCCAACCGGGTGTGCGAGGTCCTATATCAAAGACGACCAAAATTTTGGTCACATCTTTCTTTAACGTTCCGTTATTTATTTATCGCACGTTTATTTCATATTATTAGCTTTTTATCATCTCGCATGTTTGTCTCTTCGTTTATGTGTTGTTATATGCATTATCATACTTCACGTCTATTTTCATGATTGCATTGTGTTAACGCTTGAGTGTTACCTCTCGTGGTATATCGGATGGAAACCCAGACATAAATTCCGTGGCCGAATCTGAATGGACGGTAGTGCGGTCTGTACTTGAGATACAACTCCACGTACCGCTTGGGGAAGCATTCCCGCGTGTGTTTATTGCATTATGGATGCCACTTTCATCATTTCATTCGAATGCGTTCCGAACGCTACTCGAATGCATGTATTCTCTCTCGCCCCCGTTCGAACTCATTTCCGAACGCTACATGAACGCGAGCATTCTGGACATGTTCCTTTATCATGTCTTAGGCATTTTTTTTGTGTTTATTGTTTCACTATTTATTTTCTATGTGTTGTTTCTTTATTTATGTATTGTTAATCTAATACACATGGGATAACTAGGGTGGATTAAAGGTCATTTATTCGAGGGAAATGCCTAAAGGCTACCTTTACCATGATGTTTCGCCGCGCCAGACGAAGTACACTCGATTGAATGTGAAATGTGTTCAATCGGGCATACAAGGTCCCATATTATTTATTTTTTATTCATGCATTGATGATTTAGTGCGCATGTGTTAATCATATTGGATTAAAGGTCCTCTATTTGAGGGAAACGCCCAAAGGCTACCTTTACCATAGTTTTGCCGCGCCCTTCTTCTGTCCATCTTGTCATTTACCTTTTTTTTGGTTGTTATGTTTTCATTCTTCACTTTACCTTCCTGTTGCGTTAGTGCTTGAGTATTACCTTTTGCGGTATATCGGATGGAAACCCAGACATAAATTCCTTAGCTGAATCCGAATGGACGGTAGTGTGGTCTGTACTTGGGATACAACTCCAGGTACTACTCGAGAAGCATTCGCGCATGTGCTCGTGTCTTCTTTTAATCTCATTCTAACGCATTTCCGAATGCCACACGAACGTATACATTCTGTCCCAGTCCATTTGAATGCGTTTCAGGACGCTACTCGAACACGCACATATTATGTTTTATCATGCATCAGGTCTTACCCCGTTCGAACGCATTTCCGAACTCTATACGAACGCGAACATTCTGTCTCATTTCCATTCGAACGTGTTTCAGAACGCTACTCGAATGTGTACATATTCTATTTTATCATGCATCAGGTCTTATCCCATTCGAACGCGTTTTCAAACGCTATACGAACGTGGACATTCTATTTACCGTTCGAACGCGTTATCAAATGCTCCACGAATGCGCATACAGTGAATAGATTTCTTTTCATCTCATTTCATGCATGTTTGCTTCTTTGGTCATTTCTTTTGCATTACATAATTAACCATATCATTTCATTATTGACGCTATTATCTTTGTTAATTATTTATATTTCCATATTTATTTACTTGATATGCTCATGAGATTGTGTGCTCACTTTTATTATTAATGCTTTTGTAGTTGTTATTAATTACATTATTGCACTTTATTGTTTACTACATTTATGAACTATGCATTTTGCCTTCATTTTTTATTTATGATTATGGATGTGCGAACTTGTGTGTTGCTTAAATTATCTTGTATGTGTTGCATAAGGCTTGGTTATACTATTGCATAAATCTTTTCATTACAATTGGCATAAGTAAGAGACCATTCCGAACCCAACGGTTTGAGGTATTCCCTTGCGAGGGGTGAGTGCGGCCTTAAATCATTTCCCAGTTCACACTGGGTGGTGACTCCATTTCATTTCTCCGGTTTAGTCCCCCGCGAGCTACTCTGTACTCCCGACTGGGCCGTGAGCCCGGATAGCGTCGCCCACTTCTGTACCTCGCCTACAGTACCCCTGCAACCAAACTTAATGGAACTTTAGGTTTAAAAACTCCAGCTTTAGACCGTGTGGTCATAGGATGGACATTAGTGGGGTTTTCACTAGCATTAACATGTTGGGCACACGAGTTAGCTTCACCTTGGGAGATATGAAGAATGGATGGCTGGTTTGGTTGTGGTGAGGTTGGCGGATTTGTGATAGGTGTTGAAGAATCAGGGTTAGAAGGACTTATGAAAGACGGTGCTGCACTATGATCAGATGGAGTAATGAGGAAGGAGTCTATTGAAGGGAGGATTGGATGAAAGTGGGTTGGTGAAGAATGAGATTCCGGTAAAGAGGCAGATAGAGTGAGTGAGGCTGGAAAAGAATTTTCATTAAAAACCAAATGTCTAGATATATACAAATGACCAGTTGGCTGGTGAAGACATAGATAACCCTTGTGATGGTTGCTATAGCCTACAAACACACATTCCTGAGATCTATATTGTAATTTATGGTCATTGTAAGGCCTTAAATATGGAAAACACGCACACCCAAAAACACGCAAATGGTCATATGATGGACCTTTAGTGAATAGAGCTTGGTAGGGAGACCTGTTTTATAGTACATGAGTGGGCAAATGGTTTATAAGGTAAGACGCAGTAGGGAAGACATAACACTAATATGACACGGGTAGAGATGATTGTGCTAACATGGATAGACCTAGTTCTACGACATGTCTATTTTTGTGCTCAACTCTTCCATTCTGTTGTGAGGTGTATGGGCAAGATATAGAGTGGTGTATGCCTAAGGAATCAAAGAAGGTGTGTAGGGACCTAAACTCGCCCCCAATCTGATTGTACTATTTTAATCTTAGCATTGAACTGAGTGTCAGCCATGGTTTTGAATTTGAGGAAGGTAGTGTATGCCTTATCTTTGGTTTTTAACAAGTAAAGCCATGTGAACTGAGTGTTGTCATCTATGAATAGAATGAAATATCTAACTCCAGTCAAAGATTTTACTGGTGCAGGTCCCCACAAATCAGTGTGGATTAGTTCAAATGGTACAGAGGCATGAGATAGTGATGTAGGAAATGGAAAGCGATGACTTTTTCCATATTGACAAGAATTACAAAAAGGCATGTTTCATTACATTTGAATTATGGGGATTACATAATTTCATAACTTGTTCAACTACATGAGAATGAGGATGGCCTAGACGCCAATGCCATAGGGTTGGATCTGTGGACTGGACTAAGTTGAGGTTGCTGGTCGTGATAGAGTCGAGGCTCTTATTTGATTTGGAATGGCTGGTAAGGCTGGAAAGTGCACTAGACGGTGGTTGGACCTTGTAGAGACCTTGGTCAAGGAACCTGTGGAGAAGGACTCTCTTTATTACCTGATCCTTAACAAGAAATTGATTTGGGTAAAATTCTACAAAGCTCTATTATCTGTGCACAGTCTAGTAACACTAATGAGGTTGTGAGAAATAGTAGGTGAGTGCAGCACATTACTAAGGTGAAGAGGTGTATGAGGTGTAGCTAGTATTTTGTGACCAACATGTGAAATGCATAGTTTCTTACCATCACCAATGGTAACCTGGTCAGTCCCATAGTAAGGAATGGCTGATTCGAGCATTCCTGCATCTGAGGTGAAATGATGAGTGGCCCCTGAGTCCATATACCACGCTGAGTGTTGAGCTGGGTTGACAGAAATAGTTGATTGGAAAGACTGATAGTTGTGAGGAGTCTGAGGAGGGCCCATAACGTTAAACGTCTTGGGGGTTGTCTGATAGTTCATATTGTTGCGGTGGTAGCAAACCAATGCAGTGTGGCCATGTTTTCCATAAATCTGGCAGGTTGGTCGAGAGCTTTGGAAGCTTTGAAAACGTCCAAATTGGAGAGGAGGTTTTCCAAGAACACCAGCATGGTTAGAGTTAGGACCTGACCGTGAGAAATTAGAAAACTGGTGCTGATTGTGATTCATGTTTGGATTGAAGGGAGCACCTCTGGTCTTCTTCCTCTGTTGGTACGTATGGGCAACGTTAGCTTGCGAAGCTGTTGAGACGTGAGAGAGGTTCGCTTGCAGAATAGAGATATGGGCATTGGCGTTCTGCTGCTCAAGACAGAACTCATAACTTAGGAATAGGCTGTGTATCTCCTCAACACTTGGCTGATCTGGCCTATTGGCTATGGACGTTACAAAAGAGTTGTACTCTTTGTCTAGGCCCCCGAAGAAGTAGATCAAGTAGTCCTTGCGTGAAACGGGTTCACCAACAGCAGCCAAATTATTACACAATGAGGTGAACTTCTGAATATACTCCATCACTGTAAGCCCATTTTTCTTGCTGAGTTGAAGCTTAGTCTTTAGCTCAGTAATGCGGGACAGAGACGATGCAGTAAAGATCTGATGAAGGGCAGCCCAAATTTTAGCTGCTTTATTGTATTTCACAATCTGAGTCATCATTGTCTCTGACAGAGATGAGTAGATCCAACTTATGACCAGACGATTCATCCGTTGCCAGGTGGTGAACTCTGGATTGCGTTGCTGATGCTGTGGATCAGAGTAACGTAGAGGACAAGGACATGACCCATCCAAGAAATCTTCAAGATCGTGAGCGATGACTACATTTAGTAGTTGATTCTTCCAGATGAGATAATTAATATGGTCCAATTTCACGGAGATGGGTTGGTTTAGGGTAAGGAAAGATTGCTGAGCAGGTGCTTGAGGAAATATTTGTGGGAGAGTATTTTGTGACTGAGGGTTGGCTGTTTATGGATTTGTGGTAGAGGTAGAGGAGAAGTTGTCAGCCATGGATAAGCTCTGATACCAAGAAGAAAATGGAAAGGACGACAGTAAAGGCAGAGATGAGAGAGAAGAAAGAAGTCAGAGGTCTAGGTAATTGTATATTTGTTCTGTATATTAAATGAGGTTACAAGGCTCACATATATAGAGTATCCTATGTAACAAACTATACAACTTCCATATTCCTATTGCAAGAAGGAAAGAATAAGGAATATGCTAACATCTGGAAGATTCTTATCTCTATACAATTTGCTGACTAGCTAATTACTCATTACAATCAATCATAATCTTTATCAAGAACCTGCAGTTCTAAATCTACAAAATAATTATAGAACCCGAAGTTCTAAATTTTTATTGCAATTAAACAATTCGAAGTTCTAACCCTATCAATTAAAATTTTAGATAAAAACATGAAGTTTTAAATCTACAATAGAATATGAAGTTCTAAATTTTTAATATCATATTTATGAACTTGAAGTTCTAAATATTAACCTTATTAATCAAAAAATAAAGTTATAAAATATAACTTTATTTTTAGGACTTGGTGTTCTAAATCATAATGTAAGATCAGAGCTTGAAGTTCTAAATCAATGAAATCAATGAATAGTTTTTCAAGAGAACCTTAAGTTCCAAATACATGTGTGTAATTTTCATATCATACGTATTTATGTGATATTTTTATATTATATTATATCTTTATTCTTTTAAATTATATTATCAATATTATTATTGTTGCCGGAAGTTTGCAATAACAAAAAGCTAATAAGATCTGAAGTTTAAATTAGCCTATAATATCAGAACTTGTAGTTCTGGACTATAATATATAAATAAAATATGATGTTATCATATAACACGAAAAATAATTTTTTAAACATTCCCAATAGTTAATGTTAATTCCAACCAAGTATAGATATAATAGAGAAATTCTGTTGCAGCAAAGGAATAAGATACTGGTATGTGGAATCTTAACACTTGTGAATGAAATTTATAGTTTAATATTGCTCTCTTCGTATCTCTTTACTTTAAAATTATTTATTTTCATTTATTGTATGCTTACACCTATTCTAAGTTTATTAAGATTTGAATCACCACCGGATGTGATATATTTATGATAAAATATCCTTAAGATATTTAATACGTTCAAATATCCTGAAGATATTACTTTGACTGATACAAAATATAATGATTATGTACTTGATGTACACAAAATTTGTATATTATTTGTAGATATCATTGATAAACTTTTATGAAGATTTTTAGAAATCATATAGACTTATAAAATAAATTATCCGTTCTCGAAAATAGTGGAAGAGATATGCCTAGTTGATAGTGTTGTTATATATTTTTCGAGATAATTTTTTTTCTTGAATTTAATATTAATTGAAGGCTCTAGAAGAACCATAATTTTATTAGTAAGTGGAACTAAAATATATATTGAAAATGCTTTATATTCATCCATATCCAGTAGAAATATACTGAATTTCAAAGACATCCGTCAAAATAGTTATCATATCGAGGCATAAATATACAATTACTATTCGTAATTACAAACAAATTAGAACATAAAGTTCTTAGTTGTAACTATTAGAACCAAAAGTTTTACATCAATGATTTTTATATATGAACATGAAGTTCAGAGAATTAATCACATAAACTAGAACTGAAAGTTCTACAATAATTTTTAAATCTAAACCTGAAGTTTTGAGTTATAAATTCTAAAAGAGAATCCAAAGTTATAGGGAAAAAAAGAGACCTTGAAGTTCTAAGTTATAATTTTAAAAATTTAGAACCTGAAGTTCTAGGCATACTGTATGAACTTGTAGTATACACGAATATGAAAATTTTGCTTTGCATGTCATATTATACGATTATAATTCATAAGGGTGTAGATATTAAAATGTGAATCTAAGATATGTGCTGGGAATGTACCATTAAGAAAAACCAAATATCACTAGATGATGAATCTTTTCGTCTGTTATATTTTACAAGAGAGCTTAAAGCTCTACCTATTATAGTAAAACATAGTTGATATACTATTATTAAGTTTATCTTAACTTTATCCAACATTACCTCACAGCTAAATTATGAGTTGAAAAGTTTTTTGATTGGAAATAAGATATTTATTATTCCTTGAGTGAAGGTAAACACATATCATAATGGATATGTAAAGGTGAAAGAGTGGCATGATTATTGTTTACATATTATCATGAATCATCATGAGGATAATGATGAGTGGTAAATGTATCACTATTTCCCACTCATTTGACCTAATATTTTGTATAGTTTCTTGAGTTTTGTGAATATTTTGATGTGTTTTGTGTTATTTTGTAGATAAATAAAGTTTCAGGACATTATGGAGGTGATTTGGGGCCAAAACAGTGAAAAAAGAACAACAAAGGGAAAATTGGTCATTTGGCGCGTCGCGACGTCGGTGCCGGTCCTGTGCAAATGTGTGCCGCTTCATGCTAAAATGCACCGTGCCACATGTCACAATTAGAGAAGTTTCCTAACATGCGCATTTGCTAACATGCGCCTGCCACGTGTCAACATCTCAGCGATTCTACTAACGTGCGCCGTGCCACGTGTCACAATCCTATGGTGCCGACAATCACCATCGCCACGTGTTGTCCATGTGTCATCCACGTAGGCGTCCATATCAGCCACATGCCAAGTCAGCTTGCCACGTCATCGCCATGTCATCATCAGCCAATCATTACGTGACACGTGTCGCAATCTTATGGTGCCGACAATCCACATCGCCACGTGTTGCCATGTCATTACCACGTCATCGCCACATCAGCACAATCATTCAGCTCCTAGCCGCTTTTCCATATGTCAGCCAATCCGGAAAACACACCGTATTTGGCATCGAAAAATGTGCCGTATTTGGCGTCGGAAAACACGACGTGTCGCGACGCGCAATGAGTGCGCGTCGCGACGCGTAGGGCCTATCAACGCCTATAAATTCAGCTCAAAATTTCAGTTTCAGATGTACCTTCGTCTCTGAATTCTCTGATACTAATAAGGAGTTTGTATCTAGTTTATTTTAATTTCAGTTTTGTAATTAGTTTTATTTACATTTTGTAATAGTAATTTAGTTTTTTTACTCTTTCAGTTTTTACTATTCAGCAATGAGGAGGTAACTTCCCCTTGCTAGGGTGAAAGGTAAAACTTTTATTACTGTTATTTAGATTAATCTCCCTTAATTATAATATATAAACTATTTAAAACTTGACTTAACAAGGATACCGCTATATTGATCGGTTGGTAATTAATTATAAACTGGTTTTAACCTGACTAAGCATGGATACCGCCTGGTTGGTCGGTTGGTAATTACCGCCTATATGGCTGGTTTATGGACAAATAATGATACCGCCTTTATGGTCGGTCAGACTTAATTTGACTTAATCAGGGTTACCGCCTATATGGTTGGTTGGTAATATCACACAAGTTAATATATTATATTAAGGGAGATATCTAAAATAGTAGTGATAAAAGTAGATCCTCTAGCTCTAACATTTTCTTTTATTGTATTTTTCTTTATTTATTTTCCAGCATTTTACTTTTCAGCATTTTACTTTATGTCTTTTATTTTTAAGTTGTTACTAGACCTAGTTATGTGTCGTAACTAAGTTAGTTATATGGGGTTGTGATGAATTCCAATATCACCGGTTTATAAATGGGTTATTTTATAGTTTGGGTAATATAAAGGTTTGCTTATTAAGTCTTAAGCTTAAAGCTTCTTGTTATCTGGCCATTAATACGATTGATCTGGTATACTTAAAATAAACTTGACAAAGGAATTTTAGGTTTTAGCCATAGACTTAATAGCCCACGATCTTCCTTGAGGATAGATAACCCTTTAATAGATTTCCTTACAGGATAGACATATACCTGTCGGGCGGGGGTAACCACAATTGGAACTTGGTCTTAATGAATCCAGGTAATTTGATTAACATAGACATATGATTTAATTGGATTACACTGGGTATTTTCATCTGACCATCGACAGAGGCTTTTGCAGAATTTCGTATTCCAGGTTAATAAACCAATATATTACACAAACATGAAATAACCACTTCATATTTTAAAAAGATATTGGAAGAAATCACAACCCTGGATAGTTTCTTAATATTGAATTTTCCTTAACCAACTTTCGCACCATTTTATTTACTTGTTGTTAAGTTTAAAGTCACCACCCAATCAAACAATCAACATGTTAGATACTTGTAATCATTTGTCCTTATACAAATTAATAGCCTAGATGTTAAGTCCTCGTGGGATCGATACTTTTTATACTACTTGAACGATATGTGCGCTTGCGTTTTTTGGCGCCGTTGCCGGGGACTCATTTATCTTTCACTATTAGCTTTGAGGTTAGATACGTTACTTGTATCTAATTTCTTTTTACTTATTATTTCTGTTTTCTTGTGTTTCAGGTTCTCAGACACTACATGAGACGAACCATAAGCTTTGAACTCCGACCGCTTGACCCAGAAATTGAAAGAACCATCAGACAGTTGAGAAGAGAAAGGCAAGAAGGGAAAGGCGAGAAGGCCAAGAAGCAATCTTCAACATGGAACCTGAACCTTTGGAAGTTGCACCACCAATACCCATTCGAGACAGAACCATTCCGGTGGTCGACGACTTCATTTACTATATTATACTTCCTCCCTTACCAGCAAATGCGTGTGACATCAAAACATGCATTCAGATGATTCAGCAGTCAGTGCAGTTTGGGGGAAATGCAACTGAGGTTCCTAATGCCCATATCAGCAACTTCCTGGAAGTTTGCGTCACTTTCAATTACAACCAATGAGCTGAAGAAGCAATGAGACTGCAGATTTTCCTATATTCCTTGAAAGATAGAGTTAAAGCCTGGCTACATTCACTACCAGCAGGTTCAATCACAACTTGGAACACTCTAGCCACTAAATTCCTTACAAAGTATTTTCCACCAGCCAGAACAACAAAACTGAGGAATGATATCACATCATTTGTACAACAAGACTCGGAAACTCTCTACGAAGCTTGGGAAATGTACAAAGATCTGCTCTGGAAATGTCCTCACCATGAGATTCCAAAATGGCTTCAAGTCTAAACTTTCTATAATGGACTTTCTGGACTAATGAGAACCACAATTGATGCTGCTGCTGGAGGAGCTTTGATGGAAAAAGGAGAGATCAGGCCTGAGACTTAATCGAAGAAATGGCCAACAACAATTCCTTGTGGCCAACAGAAAGGAGCATGATTCAAAGAATTGCTGGAATTTATGAAGTTGGAGCCAACACAGCAGTTAATGCCAAGCTAGATCAGATATGCAAATTCATGGAGACTTTTGGTATGCAAGGCAATATTTGAGCCATAAGTTCATCTTATGGAGGAGCACCGGAGCCAAACCAACAAGAAGAGACGGTGAATTATATCAACAATTTCAACAGACAAGGGAACAATCTATATTCCAACACCTATAACCTAGGGTGGAGGAATCATCCCAATTTCTCATGGAGCAACAATTCAGGGCAAAAGAACTATCCACCACCCGGATTCCAACAGAAACAGAACAAAGGCCAGAAGCATGCAAATGAACCAGGAATAACGGAAGTGCTGACTCAATTAAAAAAATATGATGCTATGTTTCAGAGCCAATCTGCCTCTATTAAAGCACTGGAGAATCAAATTGGACAACTGGCCAATGCTCAGAGTTACAGACCGTCAGGAAATCTTCCCAGCAACACAGAACTGAATCCAAGGAACCGAGGGAATGAGCAATGTCAAGCCATTACTTTGAAAAGTGGTATTGGGATCAACAAAGATGTTGGAATCAAGGCATCCATTGAAGAAGTTCCAAAAGATGCAGTTCCACAGATGGAGGAAAAAGAAGCAAAGGAAAAATATCAAATCACTCCACCTCCACATTTTCCACAGCGACTTCAGAAAAACAAACTGGACAAACAGTTTGCTTGTTTCTTAGAGGTTTTCAAAAAGTTGTAAATCAACATTCCATTCGCAGAAGCCTTGGAAGAAATTCCCAGCTATGTAAAATTCATGAAAGACATTCTTTCACGAAAACAGAGATTGGGAGATTATGAGACAATAACATTGATGGAAAAATGCAGCGCCATCATTCAGAGGAAACTTCCCCCAAAGTTGAAATCCTGACAGTTTCACTGTCCCATGCACCATTGGAGAACAGTACATCGGTAAGGCTTTATGTGATTTAGGTGCAAGTGTTAATTTGATGCCTTTTTCTATTTACAGGAAACTGCAAATTGGAGAAGCAATGCCTACCTCAGTCTCTCTACAACTTCCTGATCGAACACTCGTATTTCGAGAGGAGTCGTTGAAGATGTGCTGGTCAAAGTTGACAAACTCATTCTCCCAGCAGATTTCATTATCCTTGACATGGAAGAAGACAAAGATGTACCTATCATCCTTGGGAGACCATTTTTAGCTACAGGTCGAACTGTTATTGATGTACAAAAATGAGAACTAACCATGAAAGTTCAGGACCAAGAAGTTACCTTTAACGTTTTCAAAGCCATGAAATTCCCAAGTGATGAAAAAGAGGAAGAATGTTTCAGAGTTGATGTTATTGATAGTATCATCCAGGATACTGAGCCACCTACCACAAACAAACTTGAAGCTTGCATCACCAACATGACTGACAGCGAGCTAGATATTGAAATCTTGGAATGTATCAACTATTTTGACAAACCATTTCGGTTCAAATCAACACCACCAGTTAAAAGTTTGGAACTCCCAAAGAAGGATCGAATCAAGCCTTCGATTGAAGAACCACCACAGTTGGAGCTGAAGTTAATTCCGAGCCATCTCAGGTGCCAGAGAACGGGAAATATTTCAAGGAGAAATGAAGGACCACTGCAAAACATTCTGGAAGTGGAGATATTCGATGTGTGGGACATTGATTTTATGGGACCATTTGTGCCATCGTTCAGAAACCTGTACATACTGGTTGCTGGAGACTACGTCTCCAAATGGGTTGAAGCAATCGCACTACCATCAAACGATTCAAAAGTGGTGATCAAATTCCTTAAAAAGAATATTTTCACTCGCTTCAGAACACCTCGGGCTATTATCAGTGATGGTGGCACATATTTCTGCAACAAATATTTCGATGCGCTCCTATCCAAATACAGAGTTACTCATAAAGTTGCCACTGCCTACCATCCTCATTCAAATGAATAGGTTGAAGTTTCAAACAGATCAAAAGAATCTTGGAAAGAACTGTCGGATCAACAAGGAGAGACTGGTCTACAAAACTGGATGACGCATTATGGGCCTATCAGACAGCTTACAAGACACCCATTGGTATATCCCCATATCGTATGGTGTTTGGGAAAGCATGTCATCTGCCAGTTGAGCTTGAACACAAGGTGTACTGGGCATTGAAGAAATTGAATCTTGATCCATCAGCTGCATGAGAGAAACGACTTCACCAACTCAACGAATTGGAGGAGTTTCGTCTACAAGCTTTTGAGAATGCCAGATTATACAAAGAAAATACCAAGAAATGGAATGGCTAAAAAATCCTGCGATGATCTATCGTTGATAATTTTGATTAGAAACTGGACTAAAAATATATAGATCGAAACGAGTTAGGTTTGCTTATTCAAGTAAGGATTATCATTCTGAGGGTGTCTTATTCTTATCATGATGTAATATGTATATACAAGTCGATTCGAGACTTATAAGGTAGCCTTTAACGTGTTCGGGTAATATTGAGATGATTTGAACTGATTTGGGCCTTTATTTAGTAGCGCGTCGCGACGCGGATTGTCCTGAGAGGTGCCCTTATTTTTATCGGGTGCATCGCGACGCACGAACCCTTCGCGTCGCGATGCGACCTATAACAGAGGTCTTCCTGGGTAATTTTTCCAGATTACGTCATGACGCGGGGCTTCCTGCTTCACAACGCAAGGCTAAAAATTGGTCTAAACTTCAATCAATCATACACAATTTGTTCCAATTCATCTACCAAACAATTGCACAACAAAAATTCTCAATACTCATCCTATTAACATCATCAATTTTCATTTTCAAATACTTCATAATCTCATTGCTTTTATTATTTCACTAAACCTTTAAGATTATCAAAAATATTTAAACACTCATTCCATAACCAATGCTCTCCTATCCATCACTACTTCACAGACCCTAACATGCCACTACCATCAACAAATGCTCATTTAATCAATATTTTACAATTTCCAATTTGGGTCAAGATTCTTTACCTCTTCTCTTCTGAATACCCTCATCTCTTCAAGGGTGCCATGCTCTATTTTGCCTCATCTTCCTTCTTTTCCTTTTTCTACCTTTCTTATTCCTTTCTTCATTTTCTTCTTTCTCTTATTCTTCTTCTTATTTTCCCTCATTTTCCTTCTACGTTTTCTTCTTCTTCAACTTGTTTTCTAATTTTATGAAATGTCAATAGTAACTCTTTTTTATACTATGGTTTCTTTGAAATTGTCAAAAGAAGAGAAGAGTGTGGAGTTTTGTAGAAGTTTTGAGATTTCTCTAGAATGACTCTCGAGCACTATTCATCCGAATTTTTGATCTGCATTTTTGACTCGCTTCTGGTTTGAATTTATAAAAATGTTCAACGTGAAAGTTGTAGATCTCAATCTTAGATTTCCGACGATATAAAATTCATAAAAATCGGAGTTCGTATGAGAAGTTTATAGCCTAAATACTATGGTCTGCTCGTAGTGGAATATCGTAGAATCCCGTATCGAAGTCTTGAAGAATTTACTGTTTATCCATAAAGTCGTTATGCGAATGTATATATACTCAAACATATATTATATCACATAACATTCATTCTGCGGTGTAACAGTACTACAATCAAGGAGCAACAGTAGTAGGGACCTTCGGTCGTTACATGCATAAAATTGACTAGACATTCCAATCAATTTTTTTCGATTAAGGAATCATAATTTATGAAAGATGAATACCATATACATAAAAGACACAATAACTGTCAAAATTTTTTACTAACTGTCACACAGATAGTCATGTTGTGTCCTTTATTAAATCATATCTAATGCATGATTACTATGAGTATCTCACAAGTCTCTTAGTTTTATATCATATATAAAACTTTATGTGGAATATAATAGAGATTATTCCCACTTTATTTACGGAGAAAAGAAGACTTAGGTAAATCCTTTACCTCATAAACATCTCATTATTACCTTAATAATAAAAATTTCGTTAGGATATATAACACTAAAGAGAAATTTGTACGCTCCCACTGACCCTACAATCATATATGTATTCTCTACGCTTTGATTCAGACAATTTGACTCATGTAAAAATTAGAGAGCACACATTTCTAAAAAGCTCATATGAGTCTACAACAGGCTTTATAAGCTAGTTTATCAAAATATGATCTTAGCAGAATAGAAACTTCAGGGCCATTCCACAATAAATCTATATAAAGAAAGAAATCCCAATGGATATCTTCGCCAAAGAAACCATTGAGGAACCCTATTTTGTATTCCTAGTCAAAATACACAGCCTTGGATTAACATTAACTGAGAGATCCAGATTATTCCATTGATGCGACTAGAGACAAGTTTTCTCAGAATCTACAATAAATTCCTAAGTATAACCTTTCCCACTATCATACTATAAAGGTCGAACCTTTAATAAGCTCACTTCACTTTTGCTGCGTAAACCATTTACACATTTTATGAAAAATTTAAAACAAAAGCTCAATCAAGTTCAAAACTTGATTGTAGTAAGCTAAGAACAATTTTAAATCTATGGTTCAATACTAATTTCCAGAATCAATATCAGATATCGCTCCCACTACAAGTTATATGACAACTTTCTTCGCAAATGGCTCCGAAATCTTATTGAACTTATATGGAAGATGTGTAAGGGTCATTTCATCTAATTAATTATGTGGTTCCATTTTACAGTTCATCATTCTCAAAATTGACTTCACAAGTCAAGTCTTTTCTACAATAGTCAACATCTTATGTTACAAATAGACCCGACCAAGGTTTCGGTTCTGAACCGGAACCGAATCGGTTGGAACCTGACGGTTCCGGTTCCAACCAATTTCGATTCCGATTTCGGAATCAGAACCTTATTTGACCGATTTGGTTAAGGTTCTGACCCTAACCGAACCGGTTGGAACCCTAGCTAGGGTTCTAACCCCCAACAGCTTGGAACCCTAGTTAGGGTTCCAACCCCCAACGGTAAAAAAAAATTAAGTATTTCCAAAATTACCCCTAATAACATTAATAACCCGGCTAATTTTAGGGACATCTTAGGTATCACAAAAATATTCTAAAAATGAATAAATATGGGTCATTTTCATTATTTCAACACACCAATTTCTCAATTTTCAATTCTCTCAATTCATATAATTCTCTCATTCTCAATTCTCTAATTCTTTAAAATTTCTTAAACAACAAATGGCAAGCTCATCTGAGAACACAATGTCAAATGTGCCAACCCAAGAGAGCGGCCCTAGTATCGGTTCATGGAGAAGAGAAGTTAAGTCTCGTTCTTCAGATGTTTTCAAAATTCATTTTCATTTAATCGATACTACAAATGAAGGTTCAAGAGAAATATGCAACCATTGTGGGGTTTCTTACAAATTTACTGGTGGATGCGGCAATATGATCAATCACCTGGAAAAACATCATGCCATTGAGCTTGGACTTGATACGACACAAACTCAAATGGCCAGGTACGCATCATCTAGTAGAGGTACGAGTTCTTTAGATTTATTTAAATATTCTGATGCTAAAAATAGAGAAGAATTTACTAAATTAACTTGTATGACACATATTTCTTTATGTTTTGGTGAAAAAATTACTTTTACTAATTATGTTCAAAATGCTTTAAATCCCGATGTTTGTAGAATGACTCGAAATACAACAAAACGTAAAATTTTTAAATTATACAAAGATGGTAAAATTATTTTAAATGAAACATTTAGAGATATTAAAGGTCGTCTTTCTATATATTCTGATATTTGGAGTAACCATTGACGAACACACTCATACATGGGTGTGACTTGTCATTGGATTGATGCATCATGGAACATGCAAAAATGACTTATTGCATTTAGAGTTTTTGATGAACAACATACTGCACAAAATATTTATAGAATGATGAAAGTAATTTTTTGATGAATATGGTTTATTAGGTAAAATTTTAACAATTGGATTTGATAATTCATCTGCAAATACTGCATCAATCACTAGTTTAACAGAAATATGCGAACCAAATTTAGGGGGTCATTTTTTCATGTTCATTGCACATGTCATGTCCTTAATTTATGTGTTCAAGATGGTTTGAAAAAATTATCACCTTTCATTGATCCTATTAAGAAAGCACTTAATTGTATTTGGTCATATTCTCAAGTTATGAGAGAATGGGCCAAGTTTTGTAAATTAAATAGTAGTATACTGATAAAATTTTCACGAGATGTTCCAACACGTTGGAATTCAATTTATTTTCTTTTATGTCAAGCTTTGCAATACAAAGATGTATTATGTAGTTATTTTCTCAACATGTTTAACATATCACACTTTTTCCTAGTCAATGGGAAATTTGTGATAAAATTTTAGAAATTTTAGAAGTTTTTAATGATGTTACAATTTTTTTTAGCGGAATTTATTATCCTAAAACTCATTTTTTTTTATTGAAAGTTTGAATATTGCTGGTACTCTCGATGAGCATGTTGAAAGTCCTGATCCTAATGATATTGTTTTGTTTGAAGCTATTAATGTTATGAAACTAAAATGGTTGCGTTATTTTAGAGGCATTCATTTACTTTATCTTATTGTTGTTGTTTTTGATCCTAGATTTAAATTAGAAGGTTTGAATAGTGCTTTACAAGCTTATTAGGGATATTTAGGAATATTAGATGAAATTGATATTACAAGAATAATAGCTAAAATAAAAATTGATTTAATAAAATTATTTAATGATTATATTAGAATATATAACTTGCCATCAATAGGACAATCTAGTAGTAGCGAATCTGTAATGCAATCAAGACTTAGCGCAGGTGATCGTTGGTTACTACAACGAAATAAAAAATATAGGGATAACACGACTAATAATCCGGAATTAGATAATTATTTATCTATAAAATTTGAGTTTTCAACTGAAAGTTTAGTTAGTAAAAATTTTCAAATCCTTGAATGGTGGAACCGACATCAAAATGTATATCCCGTATTATCAATTATTGATAAAGAGATATTGGCAGCACATGTTTTCATCGTTGCGGTTGAGCAAACATTCAGCATGAGAGGCAATATATTGGAAGTCGGAAGGTCTTCATTACATCCAAGCACTCTAAAAGCAACAACATGTGTGGATGCTTAAACCCGAGCTGATCTGAGGCGACAAGAAGATGCCCTTGATGAATTTGAAGACTTGTTCGATAATGCATCTGCAAGCGGAACTGGAGCTGAAGGATCAACTGACACTGATAATGATGATTGATAATTAAAGAATTATAAAATTACAATGGGGAAATATCTTAAAAATATAATGGAACTACGTGAGCTTTGATTCCTCTCACCCTTGGAGGATACGTAGGCAACTTAAGTTTTTAAAAATTTAAGTTCAAGCTCTTTAATTTAATAATTTTATTTTTAGTTTTTTTAGATAAGAATTTTATTTGTAATTTAATGTAATTATGTAAGTTTATTATATAAATTCATATTCATAATTTTAAATTAAATTATTTTTTCAATCTCAATTTTTTATTTTAAAAAAAGAAAAAAAAACGAATGGAACCGGAATCGAACGGTTCGGTTCCGGTTCTGATTCCGGTTAACCAAATCAGAATTAACCGGTCCGGTTCTGGTTCCACACTCGTGGAATCGGGAACCGTTCGATTCGGTTCCAGTTCGGAATTGAACCGGACCGCCGGCCAGGTCTAGTTACAACCCTAGTAATAAAATCATTTATTACTCGGGGTTGTAGAAAAGCTATTCTATCAAATAGAATATAAGATTCTACTAAATAGAATAAATGAAAAACTTTTACTTTTACCTTCGAGACACAAGTTCTTTCAATAGTATAACCATTATACAAAAGAAAGATTCAAATCTCAAACTTTTTAAGATTGAATTTCTACTTATACATATCAGATATGTAACTGTAGAAAATAATGGAACCCTAATCAAAAGGATAAATAAGAGTTATTGGAGAATATCCCCAAGAGTATCAAAATTAATTCGATAACAATCAATATAAAACGAATCAAATCATATCAGATTCGACTCCACCCACTTACCAATTTCGTCACGATGGAATCGTAAAAAGGATAATATTGAGTAAAAATCATATTCATTAAATAATCTTAGAACTAATTGCCCTAAACTCATATGTCTATTTGTATCAAATATCTTTGAGCAATTCAAAGACTCGCGATGAAATTTAAAGATACAATTTTGAAAACTTCAGATCGAAAAACTTTGAACCAGTCATGATATCCGATCCACGTTTCATCAGAATAGATTGAAAATTCTCGAACCTTTCAAGATATTCAATATGTGTTCCATCGGAAACACGTAACTAAGTCATGACAACTCACTAACTAAGTTACGAAGTAAAGAAAACTACCTAGAGCAATTTATAATTCATTAGGCTACATACATCTAATGTATCCATTTTATAAATTAGTGATCCAATAATAATTATTAGTTAAATGAGATTTAGTCATAGTCCCTGAATATAATATTCATTAAATAAATAAGGATATGTGATGTGATCTCGTATCAGACCATTATTTATCATACGAGATAAGAATATAATGCTTAAGTGATAAAATCTCATAAATCACTATTCTAAATTATTTACGTTACCGAAAATATTTCTTAATGTTTATCTCTACGTCAATGACACTAAAATTTGTATTAAAATATGTAACAACCATTTATAAAGAACAAGTGACTATCAAATAGTCACAAGTTCTGATAACAAATATCAAAACAATCATTAAATAATATTTTAAACAACTAGATGGGAGATCTGGTATCAAATACCAATAGTTATCGTGTCGGGAGAATCCATATTCTCTACACATAATTATACGAATCTTATTTCTTTGGCTTTCTAATTTGCGTTCAAATATTTACAATAATTGCAAATGATGGACTGGCAAATAATGTCGGACACATGACCTCTAAAGGACACAATCATGAATCTCGAGGCATGAACTAATTCATGTCAATCTTTACTGCATAGCCAACTATTCTTTTTACATGATAATATCATGAATTGGATATTTATTTAGATTATCTACTGTGTCTTAGCAACTAAGTTACTAACCATCTTAATTTTCCAAGAAAATTGGAACAACAATTCCCAATGATTTAGACTAATCTAATTATCATATCGTAGTGTTATCTATAATATAACCTATTCTAGAAACCTACAACCAGAAGTGAAGTCATAAAACATATTTAAAATATACATGTAGTGGATTAGAAATTTAATTCTATTTTCACGATAGAATAAGGAAAACAATAGCAGATAAATTTCATAATATTACACACTGCCTTAGTTATGGATTTTTAACCCAGCATTGCCTCCCATTATTTTACATAATACCGTAATCTTCAACAGAAAATGGGAATTCAATAATTAAATCGAATTCCATAGTGAGAAGTGGACCCATGCATAGATTTCGACTAACAACTTTGGCACATTCTCGTCTACATAAATTCATAGGTAGACAACTCATTGTCAATCACACTCACTGTGACTCATGATTTGGTCCTAACCATTTCTCATTGTGATAGCTTTGATACATTCACAAGGAGGCGTATCAAGGCTACACTTATCAATGAAAAACTCAGGCTACAGATGTAGTCCTGCAGCTTTGGCACGTCACGATTTCCACTTTCACTTGAATTTGTCTCTTATCGTATAAGTTCTATCGACGCTAATGAATTACCATCAGCTATTACTGCACAGCTTTGGCATGATACAACTATAGCATTAAGAAAATCATTCACATTTGTACTGACAATATTGACCTAGAAACAAGTATTCATAATACAAGTCATTATAAAGCCTTATTTAACAGGGATATTCCTAATGTGGATTTTATTCTACATCGAATGTAGAAAATTAATCCACATGATTTTCTCGAAAATTTAATTATACCCGAAAAATCATAATTTAACTTAACCATTAAATTTCACTTATGCTTTCCGTTAGCCCGGAACCAAAAAAATCAAGAAATAACTAGATCACAAGTATGTGTAAACATTAAAATTGGATTATATATCACATATCAAGCATGAAAAATTCAATGGACATAGGATCATACCTATTCTGATATCATTTTGTTTGGGATATTCACTGCGCGGTTCGGGAAAAATCATAATTTTAAAATTTTTTAAAGTTATCGAATAAATTATCCGATATCCGATATCCGATATCAATAAATTATTTATATTTGACCTAAATATATAATTCGATTTCAAATAATGACATAATATATAATGAAACTACTACGAAGCTTTTACGAATACGATTTTCCATAAAATAGCATAAAACATATTTACGACACAACCGACTAATCAAGACCATCCTGGGCTTCCCAGGTCAGCCCCAATGGTATTTGGGCAGTCCATGGGCTGCCCGAACAGTGACCGATTCACTATTTGGGCAGCCATTATTAGGTTAGCCTAAAACTCACCCTATAATGCCGTTTTCATTGTTTTAATATATTTTCACTCCGAAACAATTTACAAAAATTATCCTAACACCCAATACACATCCAAACATCATATTTTTCATCACCAAAGACTAATTTTTCCAGGTATAAATATGGAACATAAAATAACCAATATTTTATGCTTAAATCCAATTTTAATATAGATTAATCTAATTAATCCAACACCCAAACAAAACCACCACAAATGAAGAACTCTAGAACAATTTGAGGCATCATAAGAGTGGTCATTACACTCTACAATGGAAGCTAAGTTTTCAAATAATAAATTGAACACAAATTAACTTAATCTAGTTCAATATAAGTCTACACATGCTCCTAATCACTTAATCATGCTTCCAAAACACAAAACCCCAATTTTGAAAGACTAAAAGAAACCATAGAACAATTCTAGAAATTCAAGAACATCAAAACTAATTTTCTAAGCTAAATAAATTAAAGATTACCTCTCAAATCTTCAAAATCTTTAATATTTGTTCTTGATCTTTTGCTTTCTTTCAAATCTATCAAAAAAAAAGGTTTTGGAAGCTCTCAACTATGGCAACCATTCGGCCATCTACCACCCAAGAAAAATAAAAAATAATTTCCTTTATTTTTAGTTGAAAGTGGCTTTAGTTGGGGAGGTGGCTGGTCAAAAGGAAATTAAATTTTAATTAATTAAAAAAATGTTTTTTTTTTGGGGAGGGGGGGGGGTTAATTAAATAAAAAAGGCTCGGTAGAAAGCCATGACACATGTCATAATAACTAACCAAATATTATTTTAATATATATTAGATAAAAACCATGCTTTATACATGTAAAGTTAAAAGAAATGAAGTAAACATTACATTAATAAAGACAATAGTTATTTACTTTACATGTGTCATCAAGCAATTCATCAATTAATGTGTATCTAATCTAAATATGTATCAAACACAAATACACATTAGAACGATAAAAAAATACTCCAGCATGTGTAAATTCGTTTACCGATTAAACAATTTAAATTAACTAATTTAATCTAATAAAATATTATGAATAATCAGCATTATTCATATCGCATTACCAATTGCTCAACGAGTACACTTCATATTATGAGACTCTAAGTTCAGGTTTATCCGTTACGGAATCCAATCACATGTCTATAATTCATCCACTCGTAAATTATGAAGACCATATATAATCTCACTGAACTATAGAATTTGAGATCATTGCATACATATAATCCTTCCATCATAGGCTATCCATATTATATCAGAGATATAGATGAGAATTTCAAAATCCAAAGGTATAATATAGCCGACTTACAAATTTTCGATCTCTAAATAACACTTGGAACTTGCTTCCGCAATACACGGGTCATGGATTTAAAAGATCGTAAACACGTGCATGATAACTATACCCTGACTGACATATTCTATCTTGATACACACTAGATATCATAAGCATCAGTCCACACCCAACAAATATGCAGAGGTTTGACCTAAATAGCTCGTTGATGTGAATGCCATCAAAGTGTGTAGGATAACTCATGTATCCACCGTGGTATCTCAAGTCTATGGACCACTTTGCTACTCGACTCGAGAAGTAACTATTGGAGTTGGTGCTTGGAGCGCCAATTCAAATAATGTATTGTACATTATATTTTATTATTTATTAATAAAATACTACTTTTTCATTTCAACCTTTTTAATGGTAATTATTATGTCATAATGCATATTAGATTGATATGTAAATATGCTAAGAATGACATCGTTCTTAGAATAGTCATGTAGTAATACTGGACACTGGGTGGTCCGATATTGGGATAATATTACTATTATAAACTATTCTTAAAGTAAATATTCATAGTCGTTGGTTTTGGAATACGATCGAATTCATATAACCTAGAAGACTAGCACATGTCGTATATTGGAATTGGAGTTCCAATGGTTTAACCCGATATACCATGAGTAAAGGAAGCTCATATAGATATGTGGATATTCGTTGGAGTGAATACTGAATGACTTACATATGATTCCTAATAGTTAGAAGTACACACCACCATCAATAGGAATTTCCTCGAGTCGAGTAGCATATGTGATCTTTTGACTATAAGATAGCATTGATTTTATATGTGATCCTCCATACTTTGATGTCATATATGTCAGAGACCTTTCATGGTTTGACCACTAGATGTTCGTTGGGTATGGACCGATGCATTCGTTAATCAAGTGCGTATAAAGATAGGATCTGTCGACCCGTATGTGTACCATAAGAGGTTTAGATATCTATGTGAGTAAGTTACGATTCTTAAGATTTTGGCCAAAGCCTATAACCTACGGTGGATTACATATATCATAAATGGTGTTATGATTAGTTGTAAAGAATCATGGACATGTCGACATGAGATGTGTGCCTCGGAAACTTGACGGTGTAATCCATATTTCCTAATCACAACTCGGATATCCTACGATGAAGGGATTGTTAAACATATGTGATGAACTTGACTTGTATAGTTCAGAAAGATCGTTCGTGTTCTTCATAAATTAGGAGGTGGCTGAATTACGTACATACACGCTAGGCTTATATAATGAACTTGTCTGGACTTAGAGAGTCCCACAATATGAAGTGTACTCGTTGAGCACTAGGGTAGCCAATAATTTTTATAACAAATAATATTTGATATTATAATTATCAACTAAAATAATTAAGTGTTATTGGATAACATTAATTATTTACTTTGACCCAATTAGATTAATACAAAATCACACAAGGTTTTTGTTATAATTTCATAAATATCTTTACCTTTGGAGGATAATTTGGTAATTATAAATATGTAATAATATGTGTATTTGGCTTGATTTCATCGGATTAAATCAAAGTGGTGGACATTTAACTAATCCAATAATTATATTTTGTCTTGATTTAATTGGATTAAATCAAAGTGGTAGACAAAGGTGATTAGTCACACCTAATTATACATATTTGGAAAAATAAGATTAAGTCCATATAAAAGTTGATTAGAACTTTTATTAATTAAAAATTACATAATTTTTGCTATAAAAGGCAAGCTTGAGCAAGTTTTTAATCAAGCTTGAGAAAGCTAAAACAATCAAGAATTAGAGATATTAGACTAAGCAAAAGAAGTGTTTAGAGAAGTTTCGGAAGTTCTCTACAACATTTCAAGAAAGAGAAGAAGATTGGATCTTGGAACCAAGCTTGCTAACTTTGGAAGTTCTCCACAACATTTCAGTAAGGAGAATAAGATTGGATCTTGGAATCAAGCTTGCTAGGTAAGTTTGATATTTTCCAAAGCTATGTTTTCATTAGTGAGTTATCATTAGTGAGATATATAATGATGAATTATGTATTGGATACATAATAACATAGCTTGATGTTGAAATTAGGCTAATTAATTATGTACGGATGCTTTAGAAGCATAAACACAATATGCTTATAATTGGGTGAAATATGTTCATGTTGGACATGAAATATAAAATTAGAGGTTGGAACTCTAGATGAAAGCTTAGAGTTATGGCTACCATTCTAGAATCACTTGACCACCTTTGAGTGACCTAGAATTGTTCATGAGTCATTTTATTATTGGATTCTATTTTGGTTTGTGTTTTGATTCAAAGAAATATATATATGTTTGTTGTATAACATGTTTTGAAGTTGATTTTCATGTTAAAATTGGACTTCTAGGTGTATTGAAGTGTTTGGAGAAAATTAGAAGTGTTTAGAATTGAATTAAAGGAAAAAAAATGCTCTCTGCCAATATTTTACATAGGGTAGTATCGCGACACTAATCTCTGGTGTTGCGACAATTAACTCTCAGAGCTGAGGGCGTCGCGACGCTAATCCTTCGGCGTCATGATGCTGAGCTCTTATAGATTGGGCGTTGCGACTCCCAAACCTACGCGTTGCGACGTGCTAGGAGCTGTTGCCCATGAGCACTGAAACTTCATTTTCTCCATTCTGGAGTTTCCGGATTTCGATTTGGTGCTCATTTTTTCTTACGGACTTTTGATAGAATAAATATTCTATAAAATAATTTAAAAAAACACTCATGCTAGATATCTAAGGGTTGGACCCACGTCCGCTGCACGGGGCACTGATCCAACCTTAGAGGTCCCCCAAATGCCCCAACAGAATGGTATCAGCACAATTCTTAACCACACAAAACATGTATTTGAATCCATGCCTATGTAATTTTAATTTAATTATGCATAAGTCATATTGGATATGCATTACATGTTTTAAATTAAAATTTTTATTTTGACCCAAGCATGTTAATGACTTGATTGTAATAAATTTCCCATGATTAGGTGATTATTTTAAGTAATAGTATTAATAATATTGGAGCATTATTGTATGGTTCGTCTTATCAATATAGAGATGAATGAGTTCTTATTACTTATGCTCAATACCATAATTATTATGAGGGTATAAATGGTCTAAACTTAGGTCACTCCGGTAAAATATTAGATGTAGGGTGATGAGTTGACGTAGTCACCCAATACCGTCATTATTGTAAAGCTGTACTTACGAAGTTCATAAGTTCACATTGACAAGTATACACATGGAACATGTCTTATCTAATACCATCATTATTCTGAGGATAAGAAAAGTTCATGACCAAAATTAGGAGTCATGTGAATGTGATTGACCTTGGAGGTCTACCTAATGAGTTTATAAAGGCCAAGACCATCATTATTGTGAGGCTTGAGTAAATGTCATGGGATCCAGGGAGATTACAGAATTATGTAAAGTAGTGGGATGACACTAATAGATTTAAAATCCATAATTATATAAGTGTTTTTATATTGAAATGAAAAATGTTCTGCTAATGTCTTATTGTTGTCTTGTAGATGGCTGTCACAAATCCATTAGCGTGACTTTTAGATTCTAATAAACTAAAAGGAGACGAGAACTATTTTGAATGGGAAATTAACATTCGCCTTGTCTTGGAGTTAGAAAACTTGAGCTATGTGACGCTCAATCTATTGCATGTTGAAATCGATCCTGATTCCATTCCTGAAGAGCGTGAGACTTTTGAAAATGGAAGGATGATAACCTAATGGTGAAATCCTATATTTTAGGATCGATGGTTCCATATTTGCTCAGACAATACCTAGAGGTACCTAATGCTTGGAGCATTATGACAACACTCAAGGAGTCGTTCAAATAAAATCAAGAAATTGAAATATATCGGAGATTTAAGGAATTGTTCCATACTACGCTCAAGGATGGAGGAGCGGTAAGCATTCATATTTTGAATATGATAGACCAGATTCGATATTTGGAACGACAAGGCATAATGATCGATGAACGGCAAGGTCAAAATTTGATTCTATCTTCTTTGCCTGGTATTTACATTGGCTTTGTGTTAGATTTTCATATGCATTCGATGCAAACCAGTTATGAAGAACTTCATGACATATTACGCACGGCGGAACAAGATTTGAAGAAAGACAATCATACTTTGTACCTCCATGGTGGAGAAAGCTCTTCAAAGACTTCTAGAAAGTCGAAGAAAATCAAAATGGGAAAGAAGAAATCATCAAAGAGAAACTCCAAGAGCTACTGTTCATTCATGGGTCACTATTCACTACCATTTTCTTCATCGATTTATATGCAACCGTGCACGGAATGGAAAATACTTCATAGCCAACTTGTATTACTCTTCGAGAGCTTCGATTTGGTGGGTGACTTAGGCCGTGAAACGAAGCCGGGAGCTAGGATCAACAAACCTACTTTCAAACACGTCTCTCTAATTTCTCATCGTTCGACAGTGATCCGGATCTGCCACCGGCAACCACAAGGTGGAGGGATGGCCGACGCACTACTCTGGTCGATCACGCTGGTTGGCGATGGCCGACAGGTCATCGGCGCGACCATGGCTTGTCCAAAACGTGTTTGGGGATGAGGGGTCGTGTGAGGTGTTTCGATATGTTCTGTAAATTTCACAATTAGAAGAAACTATGGGG